>OZ020508.1:57419093-57577127 GCA_963971375.1 Platycheirus rosarum | reverse complement strand
AAAACAAAAAATTGGTTTCGTTAGAAAATTTTATTAAAATTATATCAATATGAACATTGAAGTAAATTCCTTAACGAATATTGTGTAGTGACAATGAGAACTATGTATATGCTTATTATCATTTATTAAACGGATGAGCAGTTTGAATTTGTAAAAAGGACACAATAATTCACGGAGTTCCTATTTGCTTAAGAAACTTACGATACATATAACTATTACCATTGGAATACGACGACGACGTAGATTTCGTGCCTGTTGAAAATATACTAAAAAAATTATTCAATATTTTTTTTTTAATATTTGATGTTTTTTCACTTTAATTTACACAAAACTTTCAAATCAAGAACAAAATCCAAAGGAAATGTAAACTTCAATGACATTTGCTAATTGTTTTATAAAGTAGTGTGTAAATCTCGATAAAAATCCAGATTTCGAAAAAGTGATCGAAATCAAAAAAGATTGATCTTTTTTAAAAACGAATTCGACATTAGACATACAAATTGATATCTCTTACTAAGTTCATCTCTGGTGTGTTTAGTGTGTGGACTGTGGAATGAAAAATGTCATCCACTTTTTGGTTGGTTATAGCAACTAGCCAAATCAGAGTTAAAAAAAAGGTTAAACAAATATCTAGTTTCGTGCTTGAAAAAAGAAAAGATTAATTTTATTCATATTCTTTAAATCCCACCAACTATAAATAATCAATATGAATTACAATAATGGCAACATCGGTAGGTCTAATTATAATTTCTCCAAACCCTCTTGGGGAGCTTTAAATTCGGTGAGTGCCTAATAAGAAAATGTTCACAAGCAAGAATACAAAAATCGATATTTTACTGCAGACCTATGATGACCCAAAAAACAATAAAACACCCGAAGATAATGTCGGCTATAGTTTTCCAGTTGAATCTAAATTAAATCAATCCACCCAAGGGAACTTTTCTAGTACAAGTAACTTTGGAAATTCGGCTAATTCTCTATCAAATCAGCAATTTCAACCTGAACCATCCAATTTTAATAAGGTTGATAATAATTTCGGACCTTATAGAGCAAATAAAAAAATGAACAACACCAGAAATATTCGTCAGGATCAATCCGAATCCGGATTGGATGACCCTGAAAACAATTTAAGGTCTTATAGAGCAAATAACATACAAAATAGTCGTGAAGATCAATACGGACCAGGACAACAAAACTCTGATAACGATTTCGGATCTTACAGAGGAAATAATATAAGAAACGTTCGCCAGAATCAATCTGATTTCGATTACCCAGATAACGATTACGAATCTTATAGAGCAAATAACATTAAAAACACTCGCCAGGACCAATCCGGACCCGGATTTGATAACCCTGATAATTTCGGATCCAACAGACCAAATTATATAAAAAATAATCGTCAGGATCAACCCGAATTCGATTGCGATTACCCTGATGATGATTTGGTATCTAATAGATGCAATGACCTTGATAAAAATGTCGGTTCTTACAGACCTAGTTCCAATAACTTTAGACAATGGCCGAATCGATCTGGATCCTGGATTGATAACAATGATAATAATTTTGGATCAAATCAAAGCTCTAATAACTACACACGTTCTTTCAATAATAATTTCGGATCTTACAAAGCCAATCAAAGCTCTAATAACTTCAATAAACCTGGTCAGAATTCGTCTTGGTACGAAAACCTCGCTAAGAATTTCGGATCTTATATATCGAATACTAGTAATATCGCCAGTACTCCCCAAAATCGAGTGAGTTCTTTTAACAACACGCAGTCTAACTCCCGTGGTGGATCCTGGCAGTCGGGTTCATTTAAGAATGTAAACTATGGTAATTCAAACCAAGAGAAGCAGCCATCTGACTTCAAAAACAACAAAAATAATGCTGTTTCAAATTATGCACCGTTTCGGAAATTTAGGGAGCACTTTACAAAGCGCAAAAACCCAAAACAAGCAAAAGACAATGCACCAGCACCCACATTGTTCATGGGCAGAGATCCATCTTATCCAGAAGAACTGAATAATCTAATGAATCCATTTTTATGTGGTGTTTGTAATGCTCGCCTAAATTCAATCAAGAGCGCTAACATTCACTATGAATCTAAAGCTCACGATAAGCACGTTTCTAATTGGTTGAAGAAAAATTTCACTGAGAAAGGCTTGACTCCGCCCAAAGTTCCGCGCTTTGTTACCGAGGAAGCAGAAGGACCTTATCATTGTGTACTTTGTAAACTAGATTTAACTTCGGCACGGCATGCCCTGCAACATTACAACGGTAAACGCCACAGAAATGCCGCATCTAAGGTCTATCCACCTACTGGTATTGGCTACTATAACATAGACGGTAATTGGGTTGAAACGGGCAAAGTCATGGACAAGAAAACCGGAAAAGAGTCTTCATATATTATGGTCAGTACATCAGCAGGCGACGAAGCAATTGTTCTCTATAGGTCGCCTAATCCACCGTTTGGACAAAAAATAATCGACGAATCGGGAGAACCCCCTGCAAAGAAACCAAATTTGGGAATAACAGCTCCTGCCGCCGTTGAAGATAAAACAAAGAAAAATGTAGTAGAATCATCTCTAGCGATAATAACACAAAACGAACAAAATAAGCAAAACCACATGCAAACAACCACTCCCGACTCAACATCAGACAATCAGAATAAACCATTTCCGGTGGCAGGTGAAGAATCCTCTGATTCGCTTCAAACACCAGAAGATGCTCTGAATACACAAAATTGTCAAATTTGTGGAGTTAAAACAACATCATATGACCAAATGATGCTTCATCTGAAAGGTGCACGTCACACCAAAAAACTTAAAGTGCTGGGTAAGCCACCAATTTTTGATCAGATCAAAAACAAACCCACTACTATCCTGGAGAGTTTGAAAATAAATGATCCTTCTGATACATCAATGTATCGAACACCAACTGGGTCGTTCTATTGTAAAACTTGCGATTCTGCTATTCCAGATGAAGATGGCATAAAGAAGCATATTGCAAGCAAAGCTCATCTAGCTGCGGTTAAAAAAGCCGCAATGATAGCTGTACAGGCTTAATTATTTCAAGTAGGTACTTAGTAACTAAATAAATTAAAAAATAATTTTAACAGTAATTTTAAATTCCTTAGCTTTTTACAGGAAGGAACACATGTCCACAGAGGCATCATAATTATAATTTAGTTTTAAAGAAAAAATTATTTTTTTTTTAAACAGTGGTGCCTGTACATTTTACGGCATACTAAAACACAATGGTCCCTGAAATAAAAACAAAATCATTTATGTAATAAGCAATTGTTTTATTATAATTAATTAATTAATAAAATCCCGAAGCGCACGTCTTCTCAAGACGATTTTAAGTTTTTCCAAGACGACTAGTAAAAAAAAACTCAAAACAAGTCAGAACCCCACAACAAGCCTTGTAAATATTACACAACGAAGAAATATAGGCAACGACAACGGTTAAACGATTTAAGAATTTTCGCATGAAACTCGAGTTGCACATCAGCTAACTCATATCCTGGCCACATAAAATGCTGACATAACATCTACATCACTTCAAGAAATTAGATTTCCAGGGAAAGATATTTTGCTGAAAAAAGAATATGACATTACAACGGTCATCCAAAACACCATGTGCTCGGGGTAGGCTTCCTGAAGTTAACAATCATGGGCTTTGATGCAATAAACGGAAGGCTATGCACCCTTCGCGTGCGAAGAAAATTTAATAACATCAGCCTCATAAACGTTCACACAACAAAAGAGGAGTCCGAAGAAAACGAAAAAGATTTCTACTAGAGAGGACCTTCAAAGCCTGCGAGGGCGGATTGCTCTGTTCTTTAAGACACCACCTTAGGCAGTAGTCGCAGTGATTTCAGCCACTGGTTTGATGATAAAAGCAAACTAGCGTCTGAACGTAAAAATGCTGCATACCGAGCAATGCAACAGCCTCATAGAACGGTTGTTGAACGGTGATAAGATAAGGAAGAAATGGAGAATCCACCATTTCAAGAGGAAAACATGCTGCAGCCACCAAGCATTGAGGAGATACAAAAAGCGATCAATCGGACAAGAAATAAGTCCTCGGAAGCCGATGCATACCTGCCAAGCTAATCACAAATGGAGAACCAGCGATTCATGAAATCGTAGTACACATATAGGAATACAAAGAAATGCTAGAAGACTGGCGAAAAGGCGTCATATGTCCCACTTTCTTACAGCAATTCATTAATTTGTATTTTTATATTGCTCTTTCAAATACATTTTTCCGTACTATACTAGCTACATACGCGTCTATTTTACTATTCCTTTAACCTTTCCGTAAGTGCAGGCGATAAGCTGACAAAATTGCGTTAAATAAGACCAAACAAACAAATTTAAATGTTTATATATTAGACTAGCTTACCCACCCGGCGTTGCTCGGGTATACCATCATTTTTTGAAAAAAAAACAAAAATAGCTTTAGTTGCTTCTTACAAAGTTAGCTATCTGCTTGTGAAACGACCTAAGCGACATCAAGGGGTGATTAAAACAGCCTTCGTTACTCCTTAAAACATCAGCTAACTGCCTGTGAAAATCATGTCAAATTTGGGGCTTAAATAAGAATTTTCAAAAAAAAAAACGACTCCAGCGCCACCTAGCGGTAATTAAAATAGCCTTTCTTCTTACAATATCAGCTATTTGCCTGTGAAAGCCGCCAAAATCAGTCTATAATTAAGACTTCGAAAAAACGACCTCTGCGTCACCTAGTGGTAATTTAAATAGCCTAAGTTACTCCCTAGAACATCAGCAATCTGTCAGTAAGTCTCGTCAAAATCGGAGCATCCCTTCCCGATATTAGGCGGTACAAACAGACAGACAGACAATTTTTTTTAAAATAGTGTTTGTTATGAGTACAATCACAATGTATACTTTCATATGCATCTTGTAAAAAGCTGTTATTTTGATATTAAAAAATCGCTTCATTTTTATTTATGTATGCATGTGTATAGAAAGATGTATAGATGAGAGATTTCGGCATCCCATATAAATTGACACGACTATGTAGGGTGACCATGGCCGACAGGAAAAGCCAAGTAAAAGTAGCCGGTTTGTCCAGACCAATCAACATCATTAATGGACTTAGACTAGATGGTCTAGCTTGCATCCTCTTCAATCTGGCGTTGGAGAAAGCATCCGTGACTCTGGCACTTCAATAAGAGGTGCAATCGTCTCCATTGACACCATCGGCAAAAGCCAACAAGCTGTACAAGTCTCCTTTACCCAGATCGAGCAGGTGTAACAAAACCTGTGGTTGCATATTAATGAAGAAAAGACTAAGCCCATAAAAACTAAGCTATTGCTGTACAAGACTATGATCTTACCATGCACATCCCAGACTTATGTGGTTACTAAAGTCTTAACCGCGTTCGAGAGAAAAGTCTTAATTGGCCCATGTGCAAGGAAGGTCGATTCCGAACAAGATACAATTATGAATTGTATGAAATCTATCTCGAAGCAGATGTGGAAAAATCAAAGCTCGGTACACTCCGGTGACTGAGCACATAGCTCGCATGAGCGAAGAGGAACTACATAGATCGGAGTCTTTGCAGTTCTTTTTATGGACAGACCTTGCTTACGTTAGAAGGATGGTGAATACCATTCGGATGCCCGAAGCCTGGACGTTGGCCGGCAAAGGGAATGTATGGAAGAACTTGTTGAACAAGGCCCAGACTGGATCCCGGTTGTTGCGCAAATGATGATGAAGAACCTCCTACTCACCATAGATCTTCCTAATTAGCAGGAAGTTTTAGTTTTTTTTTTAATTTAGCTTGTTTAAGTTTTTTGCTTGTATCAGTGCATCTGGACATCAGCCAATAGTTTTCAAACCAGCTCTTCTAGCGCGCCATTCCTCCGGAGATCAGGCTGAAGTTAAAGAAACATTTGAAAGATCGCGCCTCTGGGGCCCTATTCCTGAATACGAGTCGAGTAAGTTTTCATGTGAGATCGGCAAATTGGTATTCTCGAACACGACTCACTAATTATTGGTATTCCCCAACTCAAATGTCGAACGTCAAATGACACTCGAATGACACATACCTATTCCTGAACTCGAAAGTGACGCTTTTTTCTGTGAGAAATCATTTATGTTTAAAAAAGTTTTCGAGATTTTTTGTCAAACGTCGTCAACATTTAGTGAAGTTAGCTACATTTCAAAGGGTTTGTTCAACATTTTCGGAGTCATGTCATGTTTTTGGCTCTCACTAGAGTTGTGGAAAACCGATTCTTACTCGACTCGACTGTGAGCTCTGGAGTGACATCTCACTCGACTCATATTCAGGAATAGGCCCCTGGTCTTTGGTTGGAAATATTGACTATTTTTTCCAAGAAGCTATTATTGACCACGACGGAACATCGTGGAATCACATTTCATTGTGCCATTCTGCACAAAACGAACTTAGTCAGGGATTCTGTAGTTTGGGGGTTGAGTTGGCGACTACACAATGAAAAGCTGACCCGCGCAGCCTAGAGGGAAACTGCTTCTTCGTTCTAATCAATTATTTCCGGGATTCCCATTTCTTGATTTCATCCAAGTCATCAAAATTCAAAACTTGTAACAAACAATGCCTTCTTTCTCGTTAGATAACCAAATCACACCAGTTAAGCCCACTTGGGAAAGACATCCGATTTTAACCACGTAGATGCACAATCATTCGGGAAAAAAAACTAAATAGTGTTAATGAAACGCATCCTTACATCTTCAGTGCAAATCTGTTACCGCTTCTTTTCCAAATATCCTAATGACAAAAGTTGATTTCTTCCAAACATTATCCACTCCTCAGCAATTAACACTAAAAGGGGTTTCGCTAATCCACGTTATAATGTAAAACTTTAAAATGCAAACTTTTTGTTTATTTCTTTTTTTTATTACATATATAATATTCACAAACGCCAACCAATTTTAAATTAGTTGTTGTCAGACCGAATGATGTCTGAATCACCAGGGTCTGTGATGGAGAGCGTGCACACACGGAAGTATTTACCGCAAGCTGTACCCAATTCAATGTTGGTACCGCTGTAATGCTGCACTTCTGTCTTTGCCAACATGGCGTAGTATTCAATCTCCGATTTCCTTAAAATAAAAAAAAAAACCTTAAACGCAGGAAAACTACAAACTGCAAATTGAATGTATAGCTCCTTCTTCAGAAAGAGTCTCTAAAAATATATCTTCATTCGCTTCAGAGGAATAGATCATCATATTGAAATTACAAATAACCTCACACGTGGTTTTAAAGAAAATTCCATGTCTTACCAGGAAAATAGCTGGAACCATGAAGCTGTTTTCGCTATGACTACTCCATAGTTTTCCATAATTAATAAAATTTATGAAATCATACTTCTTAGTCAAGAGACTCCATATGGTTCCAACTATTTAACAAAATGGAAAACTACTTCTCAATAGTCAATCTCACCTCAAAGCTGGTGTGTTGCTGGCAATAAGTACCAACTTAGCTTTGCCTTGTCGCAGGGTCTTCAAAGTTTGTTTGTAACCCAGGCAAGATTTGCCAGACTTCATGACGAGGGCCAATCGGGCATTGGTTGAATCCAAAGCCTTTTTCTGTGAAAAAAAGAAGGAATTAGGTTAGGATTTTCCACGTGGATGAAGAATTGAAAAAAAACCATACCTGTTTTTTGATTGCAACCATTTTGAAGCAAGTATTCAAGAAAACTTAAAATATCTGCAATAATTAATACAATAACTTAGTACACAAACTTAGATTAGTTAAGAAATTTTATTTTGACACCCACCTCAAACGACGGATACTTTAAAAAGAAAGGCAAAACGCCAAAAAAATCATGGCGGCCGTTTTCACGTTGACTTTGTAGTGAGTGAACTTAGCTGCAGTTTAGAAGCGCAATATTTCGAATTCGAACATTAAGGTTGAACCGATGACGGACACAAGTAGTGAACACTTTATGCCTGAAACACAATCATGCTCAAGCTTTGGCTTCGGTCACCTTACATTTCTAATTAATACCTTTATTATATATAATATATATATATCGACGGTTAAACTTCATAAGTCGAAATATTCGAAAAAAATATTTTTAATGCAAAAAAATCATGAAATTCAGAGCCATCTTTTGATATTTTCAGCTCAACAATATTGTTCTAAACATTTTTCACAAATGACAAAATTCAAAAACTCGTCTTATAAATTCTAATAAGAAATTAAGTAGTACCTCGTAAGTCTCCTACTACGCAAGTAAAAAAAAAATATACTTACGAGGTTCTCCATAAATACACAAAGCGGTTTTTCTTAATTTCTGAAAAACTTGCAAAAAACGACTTACGAGGTTATGAAGTTTAACCGTCGATATATATATATATATAGTGTGTGGATATAGAATAAGAAGAAACAACAAAAGCGTATTAAATACTGGTAAAATATCGGTAAATGTTCTGGTCTCCACTATTTAGAGTTAAAGCATAGTACGCCGCTCGAGCTAAAATTTAGCTTACATTTGTGTCTACAAAATTCCAGCTAAATTTTGACAGACCGGCGTTGTGGAGAAAAAACAGCTGTTCTCCTACTAAACTGAACGTAGTCACATAAAATTAAACAGTGTGATAAGGCCAAAGTCGTTTAGAATAATTCTTGTAAAAAAACGACTATTTAAAATATTTCTTTTATATGATTAATATTAAATATACTATATTTCATATATTTATGTCTAATCAAAATAACATAAAATTCCTTTAAAAAAATTTTTTGGCGTGGATTAAACCTCGACGACTCCTCCTTTTAGCAGCGGTGTTGTAAAATTTAGCTCGAATAAATATACTGATCAATTTATCTGTCCGATAAATTTTCACAGTACACTGCGAAACAAAAATATAAAAGCTGCGTACAAGTCGGCTAAAATCCTTGGCTAAATTTTAGCGCAAGCTGCGTACTAGGCTTTAGCTACGAATCAATCAGGAAGATAGCCAGACGAAAAATGACACCATGAGAGTACTATAGAGAATGTATTGTGAAGTTTTGGCCTGGGGTTCGAAAAATAAAACTCAATAAAAATTCCAAAATAATACAACAAATCTCTTTATTATATAAAACACAACGTCTTTCAGTTTAAATAACACCAATTTTAACTTATTTCACTTATTCACAATTCAAATACGTTTTTATAATTCAACACTTTTTATTTAATCTCAATTCAATCACTTTTTACTAACGCTTCCAGTTGTTAACAATTCCACTTTCGAAAATAAACTGAACTTTCAATGCAATCTACTCTTGTATTTATACAAGTTTAAAAGCTTCTGGAAGCTTCTGTCTGGTTCTGGCACAATCTAAGCTTTCGGTACTAATTCGAGTCTCGAATTGTTTCGTCAAGTTCGATTTAGTACTAAGTTAAAACATGTGGCAAATATGTAGCATACTTTTAGGGGCATGGTTGTTGTACACAATAAATGGTGGTTGTTGTACACAATAAATGGTGGTTGTTGTACACAATGAATCCAACAGATGTCGTTAGTTTACAAAATGTATCTAAACTTGTTGCCACATCACATTGTCCCCCTCTTAGTTTTGTTCGTCCCGAACAAGCACATCATCATTGTTTCCGTGGTAACGATACAGTCGATCCACATGGACAATTTTCATTTTTGCTCTTGGTCCTCGTTGGATTCGGAAAACGACGTCATTAATGCGCGTAACTATTTGGTAGGGACCTTCCCAGTCCTGCTGAAGCTTGGGCGATTTTCCCTTTCTGCGATGTGGGTTATAAAGCCATACCAGATCTCCTTCATTGAATTCAGGTGCTGTTGCTCGCGCATCGTATCTGGTCCTCAGGCGGTCTCTCGCAATGTTTATATTGCTTTGGGTTCTCTGGTGTGTGTCGTTGATCCTTTTAATCGGGGCGCTCACTTCGTTCTGGTGCATCTTAGCGCTTGCCTTGACTTTGGGTACTCTACCAGCTTTGCACGTGGTGCACTTTCGACACCATCTCTCGACATCTTTTCTTACAGTTAACCAATAAAAACGTACCCGTACCTTTTTCAGTGTCTTATTGATTCCTAAGTGCCCGTCGGATTCTTCATCGTGCATTTCCCTTAAAATCTCCTGCACTTTCGACCGTGGCACCACAAGCTGCATCTTAAAGGATCTTCCATTTGGCATTTCCCATTTTCTCCACAAAACACCATCTTTTACATGGAGAGAGTCCCACTGCGCCCAGTATGCCTTTAAGGTAGGACTTCTGTCGGAGATGTCTCTTGCATTCGGCTTATCCATAGATTCCTTCCATACAAGAATGGGCTCGATGTCAGGATCTTCCTTTTGTGCATTACGAAATTCTTCCGCAGTCCAACCCTTTACAGGTTCAGCCCTTAGTCTCTGAACAGAAATACTTTCGTCCTTCTTACCGTTCAAACACCTAGGATGCGCTCTTTCTGAAGATGGCCGGAGAATTTCATCACTGCTTATGATCGTCCGAAGATTTACAGCATTCTCGTTTCCGTACACCATTGGAATCTCGACGATTGAATACCTTAACACCTGCATTCGAAAGTCTAGGACTACTTCATGTGCCTTCATAAAATCCACACCTAGTATGCAGTCGTCGCATATGTCAGCTACCAAGAATGTATGTGCGAAGGTCAGCCCTGCCAGTTCTATCTTCAGAAGTACCTCTCCGTATACTTTTGCTTCTTCTCCCGTAGCTGCCTTCAGACTGTTCCAGCTGGTGTTGTGTAGCCAGGACGTCTGGACAAGGCCTCTTCTAATTATGGAGGCCGTGGCACCCGTATCGATAGTGGCCACACATTTTCTGTTGGCGATGACGGTCTCCACCGTCAAACTCTGGTTGCAGCGTTTCGTTTGGGCAACTTGGATAACGGTCCTGGGGGCGTTCATTTCATCAACCGACTTCTGCTCTGCAAAGTTGGTTCTTACGCGCTTTCCACACTGATGTATCCCCAAATCATGCCCGGTAGGGTAAGCGATATCCCTGTCAGTAGGCCTTTTTCTCGCGCTATGTGGGCAGCTTACCTGTGGAGATCTGCATTGTCGCTGTAGGTGTCCTACCTTGTTGCAATTCCAGCATCTCATTTGACCTCGAGCAGTGTTCGGGTTTTGTCTTTCAATGTCGACACGTTGACATGGGCACTCTAGCGTAGCCATTTCCCTGACGCGATGGCTACCTTGCGAAGCTTGGTCTGCTGCTTCCATTGTCAGGGCAAATGCTAAAGCCTCAGCGAGCGTTTTCTTACCTGCCATTCTCACAGCCATTTGTAGTTTTCCATCTGCAATGGCATTAGTGAACGCATCGGTTGCCAGTTCGTTTATGATTTCCCTGCTGGTATTGGGATAAGACAAATTGGCCAAGCGCTCGATGTCAGCTTGCAATTGTTGTAGCGTTTCACCTCTTGTCTGGACCCTTCGACGCAACTGGACTCGGTAAACTTGCTGCATGTGGTCGTCGCCAAACCTCATCTCGATTGCCTTGACCATGGCATCATAATCCTGATGTTTGTCTTCAGGAATGGTCTGCAGCAATTCGGCAGCTGTTCCTCTGAGAGCAAGCGTAAGAGCAATTGATTTGTCTTCGTTGTCCCAGTTGTTCGTCAAGGCGGCAGCTTCGAACTGCCTCTTATAAATTGGCCATGATGTTTGACCATCGAAGACAGGGGGCTGCATTTCCTTTCTTCGTGGACCGTCGCTCGAATATTCCCGAACCTTCTGCTTTTTCAAAGAATCAAATTCCTTAGCCAGATGTTCGTACTGTTGCTCTACACCTACGAACTTTTCTTCCAAGTTTTCTATTTTGGCTTCGAATTTCTGATCGATTGTTTGAAGTCTTTTGTCGAAGAGAACATTCTGTGCATCGAGTTTGTTTTCGAGACCATCAAATTTGCTTTCGAGAACGTTCTTTTGATCGCTTAGTTGCTGCTGGAGAGTTTCCAACGAATTCTTCTGCTCATTCTTTTGTTCTTCGAGAACGTTCTTTTGTTCTTCGAATTTCGACAGAAGCAACTTCATGAAAGCAGGCATTTCATCGGCTGTACTTACTGTGCATTCTTTCCCTTGTTCTTCAACATCGAACAACATGGTATCGGGGTCTCCACCATCCTGAGTGATAGCATTCTGAAGTCGGAGCAATAGTTCCTTTTTCAGCCCCGAAGTCTGAAGATTTCGTTTTCCTAATTCTTCTTTCAACTCAGCTGTTGTCAGTTGTTCTAATTTGCGACCCATTTTATGTAACTGAAACACTATTTTCGCAACACAGTCAATTTTATTTTAATGTCTCTTCTAGAAAGATCTTTTTCCAACACTATTTTTAACAAAAATACTCGCTATTCACAGTTTTATAGCACAATCAGTTCAATAGTTTCTGGAAAATTCCACTTTCACAATTAAATGAGTCACCGAAACTGTTTTAGAAAACGTCACTATGGAATTTTCTAGCACTTTACTGAGTTTTATCCCACTTCTGACACCAATGTGAAATTTTGGCCTGGGGTTCGAAAAATAAAACTCAATAAAAATTCCAAAATAATACAACAAATCTCTTTATTATATAAAACACAACGTCTTTCAGTTTAAATAACACCAATTTTAACTTATTTCACTTATTCACAATTCAAATACGTTTTTATAATTCAACACTTTTTATTTAATCTCAATTCAATCACTTTTTACTAACGCTTCCAGTTGTTAACAATTCCACTTTCGAAAATAAACTGAACTTTCAATGCAATCTACTCTTGTATTTATACAAGTTTAAAAGCTTCTGGAAGCTTCTGTCTGGTTCTGGCACAATCTAAGCTTTCGGTACTAATTCGAGTCTCGAATTGTTTCGTCAAGTTCGATTTAGTACTAAGTTAAAACATGTGGCAAATATGTAGCATACTTTTAGGGGCATGGTTGTTGTACACAATAAATGGTGGTTGTTGTACACAATAAATGGTGGTTGTTGTACACAATGAATCCAACAGATGTCGTTAGTTTACAAAATGTATCTAAACTTGTTGCCACATCACAGTATATACAATGTTGGCACTTGTGGAATCTAGGCAACCCGACATGAAAATTAACAGACGAATCATTACAGATCTTTTTTTTTTGAAAACTCGTTGGCGACTCACAAAAAAAGTCTGTAACCAATCGTCTGTTGATTTTCATGTCGGGTTGTCTAGTGATTTCAGTTTCTAGTTTGTTGAAGATGAACGAACAACAGACCAACCTGTTGCTGGTGCGGGAGGTGGAAAAACATCTATTTTATATAATTATAGGTTTCCCGGCTATTCAAATAAAAACGAAATCGAGAAGGCGTAGATAGAAATCGAAAATGTCGCTAAATTTACGGGTATGTTTTTTTCATTTTAACTTGAATGTGAATAGTACCAACCAATCTACTGTGTCATGTATTTCCACTGCTAGTGTAGAGAAGCTTGTGGAGTTATAAAACAGTTGGCTAAATAGCCTCTGAGATCACCTGCACCAGAGTTGTTGTTGGTGGTTAGGGGCTGCAAGATGACCTGCACCTACATCAATACTTGCATTTGACGTATGAACGCAAGAAGCTTTGATGACTGCTGTCACGATCTCAGAATTTCGGGTGCGGAGAGGGTCATACAAAACAGCAAACTTCTCGCACGCCATTTCAAAAGTTTTCCATAAGTTTTGTTTCTTACTACTCTTATCGTCTTCCTGAAATAAAAGTTCAATATGATCGCTCAAGTCTTCTGAAGAAATTTCACACCGGTTCCGGTATTCATGGCGACACTGAACGACAAAGAACTAAAGATTTCGATTAGTGATGAGTTTTCTCTCGTGCTGAAACCGTAGCTGGTTTGGAACCGGAGCTGCGAACCGATTAAGTTTTTATCCAGTTGCTACGTGTGCATTAGGTCTTAGTCAAAAAGTAAGTGAAGATTTCACTAACTTACTTTCAACTGACAGTTTTCGTTAAATGGATTCACTTTAACTAAAAGTTAGTTGACTAAAAGTCAGTGCATGCATTGAATAACCCAATTTTCATACACATTGTGTTCGCTTTATGTGTCATTTTCAAAATTTCAGTTGTTGGTTTTGCCTTTTCTGTCAAAGCGAAGAAAAATTCAACCAGTTTCAACTTTCAGCTTTAAGTTTGAATGACGTTACCTTATTTTTTGTACATAAACCAAACGTAACGTTAAGGCCAAGGCGACATTATTTAAAATTTAAGACATTTAATACCGACTCTAAATCCTTTTTAATATCAGAGTCGACTCTAAACAAATTAATTAATATGAAAGTCGACTTTTTGATTATTTTAGTCGACTTAATGCATACTTTATCATTAATTGAGTCGTCTAACTTTAATAGCAGGAAAAGTCCATATTATATCTTCTTAATGTATACTTTATCCTGCGACCGATTGACATTTCAAATTAAATAAATCGAAAATAAAATTGTAGGAATGTTTTCAGAGGAAAAATTCGACATTTTTGAAGATTTGAATTTTTCGAAAAGCAATATTCACCAAATCGATGTTGTTCTCTGCAAAATAATCGTTTTTGTTCCGAAATGAAAATAATATTTTAAGTAACTTTTAAGTTTTTTATTTAAACAATTATAATTAAAAATTATTTTATCGACACTTTTTTGTTGTGTTGGCTTTCTTCACATTCTTTTCAC
The DNA here is from genome assembly GCA_963971375.1 of Platycheirus rosarum. Classification (NCBI taxonomy): domain Eukaryota; kingdom Metazoa; phylum Arthropoda; class Insecta; order Diptera; family Syrphidae; genus Platycheirus; species Platycheirus rosarum. The sequence goes on along the minus strand of OZ020508.1, from coordinate 57,562,459 downwards.
GGGCAGTAGCTTTTGGTTTAGCAGCATACTTTCTCTCGACATATAACACTTTCAAGGAACTATCAGCTTCATTGACTTTGGTTTGCACTAACTCACCACTCATTACGCCCCTTTCAAGTAAATCTTACGAACTGAGCAATTTTTTGGACATCAATTTTGTTAGCAGCAGCAATATTTTTCTCGATGACAAAAAGGGAACAAGAACTAAGTACTTTCCTTCAAAGTTTTGATGGCATCATCTACCACTTGCTTTGTTAGGAGGATAGAGTTGAAAGTTGATTTCGGCTTCTTTTTTAAATGTTTTGCCGGAGATACAGCAACAGAATCAAATTACAGGGTTTTTTGTTCAATTTTTTATTTTTTTTTATTTTTCATCTTCATGTCAAATTTGGGTGCTTTCGAATGATATTTTCTCACGTTACGTTACAAGTCAGTATTAGTTAGCAGGGATGTTTAATGTGTTTAAAATTGAGAAAAAAATAGTTGAGGGTTCCTTATTTAAAGTCCATTTTATCTAGAGTCGGTATTATTGCTTAATCGAGGGCTGACTAAAATTTTGCGCTATTAAAATTAAATCGTAAACGGAATGTTGGGGCCACGATTAAACTATTAAAATGTTCAGCATTATGCAGTAAATCGGAGCCCTAGGTGGCTGAATACGATGACGACGGAACTGAAATACGTCCTACATTTTTCCCTTCCAAAACAGTTTACCTGAAATAACACCAGATAATTCCATTCTTCTAGGTGATATTTTTCATTTCAACTCAATTAATTAATAACAAAGCCAAATAAAGAAGCAAATCAATTCGTTGCACAAACATTTCTTTTCTCTTTTATCACTTCTTTTTGGTTTCCATTCATTTTAAAACTCAAATCTCAAAGTTACTGTTAGTTTTGTTCAGTCGCCGGAAAGAATTATAAAAATCGACAGTATTCTTATTCATACAGACATATTTTTCTTTATATTAATATTACCAACGGACTCTTGTCATTTCCACTCAATATCAACCACTGGACCATGGACGTATTATACATGAACTGCTAGTGTAGCCTACCTCAAATTGGTTCCATTTTAATTTAAGTTATTTTGGGCGACACTAGCCCTCCTGAGTACACTAGCAGGAAAAAATGTGACTCCAATTTTGACATTTCATCCAGTAATCCCAGACTTAGGCAGCAGGTTTTCCCACGTTGGCATATTCAAATTTCCTTTTTTCTCCCCGTGTTATTTATAATATCCCACAATTAATCCACCAAGTAATAAATACAAAAAAAAAAAAAAACACTCATGGATTTACTGATATTAGTTTTTTTATAGCTTGGTAAATTGCAAGTTCGTAACATCTTTAGAACCTAAACTTTGTGGAGATTTTGGTGTCCACACCAAAGAAACATTTTTTTTAAACATTTCAGAAACATTTAAAAAACCTTTTAGAAAAGTTTTTTTCTTTCTGAAATGTTTATTTAAGTCTGGACGCTTCGCGATACATATCTGAAATGTCTACTTATCTGCTTCCCCTACCAAACGGAAATCTTTCTTTATTTTCATGCATTTTAGTCTTGTTGACAGGTTTTGTTGTTATTATTTGTTTGTGTTTTGTTCATGATGACTCTATGATTGCTCCTTTCTTAAATCATCAAGTACAGAACTGGATACATAAAATAGTGGACAAACCTTTATAGTCTTCACAAGAAATAGGTCTCAAGTCTCAGCCTCTGGCCATTTTGTCTTTTATCATTATTAATGAACAAATAGTTAGAACAAAGAAATAAAAAGGAACGTTGGTCTTAACAGACACATTGCCTTTTAGAACGCAAATCGAATTTGGACGTATGTAGTTTGAAGAATAAGAATGATAGGAAAAAATGTCAAACCACCTTATCTACTGCCTTAGTAATGTTTTATTTGATCATAATTTTTTTAAATTCTTAATAAAATCAGCAGTATTTGAAGAGATTTGAACACAAACTAAAACCCATTTTTTCTACGAGATTTAAAAAAAAATCCTTTTTTCCTTCTAGTGCTTTTAGCTTGTCTTAGACACAACCGAATAAAAAGGGAAGTTGTCCATGATCTAAAAAAACAAGAGGCAAAATACCAAAGATGTCGCACACTTCTACGGATGGAATTCAAAAGTGTGAGTTATGTTTTACCGGTAAATGCGACTTTTTGAATTTTTAAAAACAGATGTCGGGAGCTTCTATGTCAACATTTTAAGTAGTTATTTTTTTCCTGAGAGCTAGCATCGCATTCTCAATGTTGGCGACATTTTTTTGACAATTGTTGTATGAAGCTGAGATTAGGGTAGCAGTCCATATATAATTCGTCAATGCACTGGACATTTCAACCATTATACATGTTTACCTGTTTCAACTCAACCAAAACTCAACCATTAAACCATACATGAAAACTAGGTTATTGTGAAAGATGCATTGATTTCTTATGATTTGAGTCAAATGTCAGGCGAAACCGAAGTTAACTGGCTGAACGCAATGGTGAAGCTGAAGCTGATGTATAAAGCGCTGTCAAAGTAAAATATACGGGAACCCTTTAAGGCGAACACAATAAGAAGCTGAAGTTGAAGCTTGAAATTTAGCTGAAGCGCAAGTTCACTCAACTTCAAATTCCGTGCTTCATTTTTGCGCTTCATACTTCAGCTTCACCCTGGTATTCAGCCAGTAAAGTGTGATTGTGTTTTAAGCATAGTACGCAACTGGAGCTAAAATTTAGCTTACATCATCTCTACAAACGTTGACTAAAATTCCAGCTAAATTTTGAGAGACGAGCGTTGTGGAGAAAAAAACAGCTGTTCTCTTATTTAACTGAACGTAGTCACATAAAATTAAAGAGGGTGATAAGGACAAGAAATGCGATGGGACGGGCCGGGCAAAAAAAGATGAAAAACTGCAATATTTACTATGGCGCATTTTCCCCCATAGAGGAAAAAGACACCAAAGAAATGTTTTTTGAGCTCCTGGACAAAACATATGAGCAATGCCCTAGCTATGACATTAAAATTGTCCTAGGCGATTTTAACGCCAAGCTATGGAGAGATGTTTTTGGTGGTACAATCAGAAAACACAGCTTGCACGACACCACCTACGATAACGGATTCAGGCAAATTGACTTTGCTGCGGGCGAAATATTGTAATAGCTAGTACCAAGTTCCCACACTTCAACATTCACAAAAGGACATGGAGATCCCCTGATCAATCCACTGTCAACCAAATTGACCACATTGCGATCGATGCAAGACACTACTCCAGTATGATGGATGTCCTTTTCCGATCGAGTCTCAAATAACCTCCAAAGGAGTCCTTTACCGCCAGCATCAAGTATTGAGAAACAGTGGCAACATTGCCAAAATGCCATCAGGAAAGCCGCGACTGAAGTGCTGGGTTTCACACGGCCACCACAACGAAACCCCTGGTTTGATGATGAGTGTCGGCAAGCACATGCAGCTAAAAAAGAAGCATACAAGGCGGCGCTGCAAAGAAGGAAAAGAACTACCCGTGCACTCTACGAGCAGAAGAGGAAAAAGAAACACCGCCTTCTCAGAAAAAAAGGGAACATGAGAAGCGCGCCATCGAGGAAATGGAGAGCTTTTATTGCAGGAATGAAGTTCGAAAGTTTTACCAAAAAGTACAAAGAAACTGTCAAAAGTACAGAGCTCGAACTGGAGCTTGCAAAGACGATCAAGGAAACATCGTAGTGGAATCGCAGTCGATGCTGAAAAAAAACATTTCTGCAAACTGTTTAACGGCGATGAGGAAACGAATTCCGCTGTCAGGCAGAATGGTCCATTTTATCTGGGCGGAGTAGACCAACAATTCCGACCACCACATCTGGATGAAATAAAGCTAGCTATATCTAAACTTAAGTACAGCAAAGCCGCCGGAGCCGATGGCCTAGCTGCCGAGCTCTTCAAAGCTGCAGTTGTAGCTGACTTGGCTATAAGTATGCACCAACTCATAAGTAGGATATGGTTACAAGAAAGCATATCCGATGAATAGAATCTCAGCATATTTTGCCCGATCTTTAAAAAAGGAGACCCTCTGAGCTGCACCAACTGTAGGGGTATCAGTCTCCTCAACAACGCCTAAAAGATCTTTTCTGCTGTAATGTGTGAACGCCTAAAGCCATTTGTCAACAACCTGGATAGGTCCATATCATTGCGGTTTTAGGCCAGGAAAGTCCACTATCGATCAAATATTCACATTACGGCAGATCTTGGAAAAAACTCAAGAACTTCAAGTCGATACCCACATCCTTTTCATCGATTTCAACGCCGCGTACGGCAGCATTTATAGAGACGAGTTATATAGAGCAATGTGCAGTTTAAACATCCCTGCCAAACCCGTCCGCCTGTGTAAAATGACGATGGAAAACGCACGCTGTTAAGTCAAGGTCGGTAAAAGACCTCACCGACACCTTTGAAGTCAAAAAAGGAGGACTTTTTCAACATCATACTTGAAAGAATGGTGCAGAACTCTCACACCAACACCAGAGGCACGACCTTTAAAAATTCCGTCCAATTACTCGCATACGTCGACGATATTGAAATAACCGGAAGAACGCACCATGATGTCAGTAGCGCTTTTGTGAGTATTGAGACGGAAGCGGCGAAGATGGGCTTACAAGTAAATGAGAGCAAAACCAAGTATATGCTGTCATCAAGAAGAGACACCCAACATCGACGTCTTGGACAAAACATCACCATAGACAGCTATAACTTGGAGGTAGTTAGGGACTTTGTCTACCTGGGCTCCGCTATTAACTCATACAACAACACCAGCGCTGAAATCAAACGAAGAATAACTCTTGCCAATCGCTGCTTCTTCGGGCTTAGAAAACAATTGAGTAGCAAAGCCCTCTCTCGGGCAACTAAACTGTCCCTTTATAAGACCCTCATCATCCCAGTCCTGCTCTATGGTGCAGACGCATGGACGCTGTCAAAAGCGGATGAGGACATTTTAGGCTGTTTCGAGAGAAAGATACTCCGGGTGATTTTTGGTCCCATATGCATAAACGGAGAGTGGGGAAGAATATAAAATGAAGAACTTTACCGGCTGTACAGCGACACAGACCTATAGCCAAAAGAGTAAAAATTCAACGTCTCAGATGGCTGGGTCATATAGAGCGGATGGACACCAATGCTCCGGCCCGGAAAATCTTCGAATATACCCCAGAGGGACGGAGCAGTAGAGGAAGACCGAGACTCAGGTGGCGCACACAAGTGGAAGAGGACCTCAACCAACTCCACGTGCGAAACTGGAGACAGCTAGCTAGGGACCGAGCTGGCTGGAGAAGCTTGTTGGTTGAGGCCCAGGTCCAGTTTTGTTATTGATTTTTATGACAAACTTCAATTAAAATATTTAACACAGTTTTAATCAATCAATATTTTTATTTATTTCAGATAACGTTAACGATAACTATCTGTTGGTGAGTACTTCTTACGACTAACTTATATATTATTCCTTATGCTCCACTCGAGCGTATTTGAAAGATACTTTTCTATTTTTTAGCATCGATCGTTGTTGCATGCTCATACGAAGATCGATGCTTACATTTTATTTTTTAAGTCACATACACATTGATGTATTTGAATCGAAAAAAGGAAATGGGTTGGTTTCCGTTTATATTTATGTTATTGTTAGCTTTGGAATGCTATGCTTGATTTTGTCTGTTTACATTTAGTAATGAAATGCTACACTTTATTTTGTCTGTTTACATTTAGTTATTGGGTCTGTATTTAAGACTTAATGGCAAAAGGAAATGATTAAATTATCCAAATGGATAATTTATTGCTATATCAGCATTAAAAAGTTTAGCATTGGTCAAAACAGTCCACCTCGGACTGTAGCGCCACCTAAGAAGAAGAAGAATTTGCATGTCAAAACGTATTACATTTGGTCACCGCATTACGAGATCAACAGTTTTCAAAATTTGCTCTAGCTTGGTTTAGGGTTTTGAAATTTTATTGAAAATCAAGGTTTGTCAACACGAATAAATCATTTAATATATACACTCAGAATGTTATTATTTTTACCTTCACTGCAAATTTGACATGTGAATTATTTGTATTGGTGTGATACCATTTTAAAATCGCTTTGCCGCTTTCGATATTTCGTTTCATCAGCTCGGTGTACTAATATACTACGTTTTGAGAGAAATTAATTTTTGACCATACGGATTTATGTGTACACAAACGAAAATTTATTTTGTATTAATTAAATCAGAAAGGAGTGCAATCCCGAACGTTAGCAATCTGTTTACTACTTTAATTTTTTAATATGCAAACCCAGATTTAAAAAAAACACATGCAGAGGTTCAAACTGTCAAAAGAATCATGTTTACATGAAAATAAAAAACCACAGAGGCAGCCAAAAGAATTATTTAGACGAACTAGACTGATATTTTGTTATTTTTGAAAAAACAATGATAAAAACGAAAACATCTAAATCGTTCAAAAAAAATCCACCAATTCTCGCAGCCCCACCTGCACGCGACTTGGAAGCCGAGGGCCAGTTTCAACTTGAAGTGTATTGGTGTGTTCAACAGCTTGAAATTGCAATCGCCAATGCAAAAGTGAACAAACAACGTAAGTTTATAAAACTCTAAAGACGTATTTTCATTCAATAATTTCCAATAATTTAAAGGAGAAGACTTGATGAAAAGTCTTAAAACTCTAAAAAGCAGCACTGCCCCGTTAATCAAAAAGCGCCAGGTGATGAAAGCTTCGTTCGGTGATTATAGAACCAAAATGAAAGAAGAAGAAAAAAAGTTAGCATTAGGTAAATCTTGAATTATTAAACATTAAAGCTTGTATCTATAACTTTTATGTTAAAATTTAGCTGCTAAGCAAATTAAGTTCACTGAAAACTGCGATGTATCAAACAAATCAAGTTTTGTAAAAAAGGCTGCCATACTCACTTCTGGAAAGAACTTTAAATTTAACTTTATTCCTGAAACGTCGGTCGATACAGTGGCGGAAAGCGAAGAATCAAATGGAAATAAGTCTTCGGGTAGCTCCGCTGCTGTAATAAACAATTTGAAGTTGTCGTCGGAAGGTGGGTTCAAGTTTAATTTTGCCATAGAATCTAACGACGAAATTAATCTTAATACGTTGTCCATTAAAAATTAAATAAAATAAATATGTTAAATATGTTAAGCAGTTTAATAGATAAACCAGCACTGAAACAATACAATACAAATCTGTTTAAAATAATGCTAAAACTTTCTTATAACTGACTATTCCTTGTCCCAATTTGTTTGGCACAAGCACCATCTCAATTGTTCCTCCTGTATACCATGCCTGAAAGCATTCCGAGTTGATGGTTTATTATGACTGAGTCAGCAGGCTCATCTTATAAAATTGAGTCACAATTTTTTAGTCTATGTACGAGCCCATCGGTTCGAAATGTCAACCGACTTTCAATTCTGATGACAATAGTCTAGGAGATCTTATCTAGAATGTTCTCATATATCCCAAGAAATTAATTTGGACCTTCACTGCACAGTTCGACTTAGTCAGGGTAGTGTTTTGTGTGATTGATTTTCTTGTCCATTCCTATGTTCGTGACTTAAGGAAAAATTTCATTCACGTTTCTGTACTCTGTACTCTGTACACTGTACTGAACGAGTTTGATGCACTGTCTGATTCCATTTCGGAAATTGTTTACTTTGTCCTCGCACTAAAATCGTTATTGTGGGCGATTTCAATGTACAAGAATTCAATTGGCTCCGCTATTCTGGTCAGACAACACCCAAAGGAGATCGAGATCTTTGCCAGGTTACATCACTTTACCTAACTGATCGATTTGCACACGCGAATACCCAATGTTGCAGGACAGGCCACCATACACTTGACTTTTTTTTTACTTCTCACCCTGATGATTACACCATTAGTGTAACTATTCCATTTGGCGCATCTGACTATTGTGTCATTTCAGCAAATTTTTCGTCCTCCACTTATCCAGGTAAAGAAAAAGTTACGGGAAAAAATTCTGAAATGTCTCAAAGGCAGTACAAATTTGGTCAATTGTCATTCTTGCAGCCCGTTTCGCTGATAGCTCTACGTTGCTTCACAGCAACCCTCCTGTACTTGAGAATGTAAATTTTTCCATGGGACAGATTTTTTCCCCGCAATCGTACAGTAGCAAGAGTTCCCACACATCCCGATATACACACATCCGCTGGCCCGGATGGTATACCTATATGCTTCTGAAGGGGTGTTCTTCCACACTGGCAAAGCCATTTTGTAAGCTTTTCCATTGCTCCTATTCTTCTAGAATTTTTCCTGGAAGATGGAAAACGGCATTTATCCAGCCTGTCTCTAAAAAAGGTGACGCATCCTACCCCTCCTCTTACCGACCCATAGCACTTACGTCCCTTCTTTCTAAGGTCATGAAAACGCTGATTAACCGTCAGTTTAAAGAATATTTCGAAGACCGAAAGCTTCTCCATGACCGTCAGAATAGCTTTCGCAGTAATCGTTCTACTGGTGATCTGATGGCATATCTCACCGAACAGTGGAACAAATCCCTACATCGCTTTGGTGAAAGTAAGATTATTTCGCTTGATATTTCCAAGGCATTTGATAGAGTTTGACATGAAGCTCTCTTATCGAAACAGCATGCTTTTGGGATCGATGATACTCTTGTTCGTTGGATTAGAAGCCATCTTTTGGACCGTTCAATACAAGTTATATTGGACATATTCATGCCTGATTCCCACAAAATAAATGCCAGGGCTCCGTTCTGTTTCCGACTCTTTTTTCATTTTTATTAATGATCTTTTGTCTGTTACTTCTGATCCACTAAAATTGTTTTTCTGACGACTCTACGCTCAGCTTTTCATAATAATCGTTTTGTGATTCACGTCCAGATTTTCAGATTTTCTCGTTAACTAATTGACGGATTTCGATGAAATTTTTAAAATACGTTGTGTTTTTATGATTTAAATAATATTACTTATTAAAATTTTCAAAAACATTTTTTTTTAATTTCTAATAATTTTTTTTTAAAAAAACTTATTTTGTTTTTGAATATTTTGAAAACGAATCTATAGATTTTTTTATTTTTCTCCTAGTATAAACTATAGATTTGTTTAAATTGACATACTCAAAAAAAATTTTAAATATGTGTTCGAAAAAAAAAACATTTTTTTTTGAAAAAACTGGTCGAAGGAATTTGAAATGAAAAATTCATAAAATAGAAAACAGCAAAAGAAATAAGATGGCTTACAACATTTTTTCCAAAAAAACGTTATGAATAGTGTTTTTTGATTTCATACAAATTTTATTTGTTTAATATTTTCCACCAAATTTGTTTTTATATTGCTCGGTTGATCCCTAGCCACGAATCTAATGAAACAAAACTTCGTTATTTCTTAAATAAAGTTGTTAAAAAAAAACAGTTTTATTTAAAAACCGTTCCTACGATTTTTACACTTACACTTTTTAACATTTTTTAAAGAAATAAAATGGCGTTTGAATTATTTTACTCAATACAATTTAACGTACTTTATTCGAACAATCAAAAGTCACAAACATAGAAAAATGCTTTGATTTTAACTTTAATTTTCTTAAAATTTATTCAACAATGTGACGGCAAATATGAGCAAGTACGGCGATCCAGTGGTGCAATTTATTTTGGAAAACTTCGATAACCGTGCCGTGATAACGTCTTAAAAATCGATGACAGGCTACACATTCCCAAAATTCACTCAAATTCAAAAAGTAAAAAAAAAAAGAAATACAGAATAGGCGGAGTTTTGTTAAAGTAGAAAATGTAAAATGTAATATTGGTGTGTGTGTGTGTGGATTTAACGAGAGGGTACCAGGTGAACATGAAAAAGAACAGGCGCAAATTCCTAAAATAATTCCTCAAGTTCAAAAAGAACAAGAAGAAAAAAAGAAATACAAAATAGGCGGAGTTTTGATAAAGTAGAAAGTAGATGTAGATATTAGGGTGAGTGTGTGTGGATTTAACGGGAGGGTTTGTGGGTGTGAGTTAACGGGCTGTATGTTGGTGTTGCTGCCATCAATGTTTTCTTATGACGTTATCACGTAAAATTATCGTCCGTTAACCGACTTTACAGACAACCAACTCTTTTTTTATGTCATTATAAGAAAATCTGTAGTTTTTATCTAAGAAAATTATCTACAAAAATTCAACCAAACCGTTTTCAAAATATTTCGAAAAACAATTTTTTTTTTGAAAATTAAAAAAAAAATCAAAAAAAAGTTTTTCAAAATTTTGAAATGTAATATGGAATTATAAATGACTTCCTAAATGCAAAATTTTATTTTAAATCGGGATGAGACTAACAGAGGCGGACAAAGGGTTTTCACGATCTACGAAAAATTTGTGAAATTGTATGATTCCATTACCCCTGATAGAAAAGATCGTGAATTCTTGGGGTTGTTGTTTTAAAACCGAATAATGCAAAATCAAACAGTTAAGTATGTACTTTGTCTTTATTCAAACAGATGTTTGTTAAACGTCATAGTTCCTTACCTAATTAAAAAAAAATAAAATAAAATTGATGAACATGAACAAAGACGATGAGATCATATGTTCATATGATGACAGTAGCTGAAAGTTCTCGATATACTGAACTGATCGATTTTTCCATTATTCCGTTTTGAAGCAACAATATTTAGTTGTTGCAAAAAGTTAACAACGTTTTCGACCAAGTTTGCAACAAAGATTCTTGTGCTAAAGCTTACCATTTGTTGTAAAAGATTTCCAATACGAATTTTGACAGCTACCTTACGACGTAGTAAACTTTACAACGTTTAACATTTTCAAAAAGAGGCGTTCATGAAACGAGCATCGTAAACTTTCCGATTTTACCAAGTCGTGAAGTTTATTATAATCTTGAATTATCAAGATTTTCTGAATTTTTGTATTCCTTCTGTTATAATGTATCTATCTCGTGCAGAAATCAAAATCAATATACGAGATACATGTAAGACCACCTTAATAAGTATAATTATTCACTATTGTAGATCTGGCAGTACTACATATGTCATTTTTTTTCTTTTCCTCTTCCCACGCAAATGCCACAAGAAAACGATTCCTTCGAAATTTCGAAGTCAATCGAAACTTTCGAACGAAATAAACGCAAAAGAAATTTTGGCTGTCAAGCGATTATTATTTTTTTTAATATTACATATTAATAAACCAAAAATAAATCCATTAAATATTGAAATGAACGACATATAAAAAGATTTAAAACCTACCAATTCCAAAAAAAAAAAATAACCATCTAATTGCCAAAAATCTGCTTTATAAATATTTTCATTTCAAAGTGTATACATTTTTTCAACTTTGTCTTATTGTTTCAATTGCATAAAACTAAAAGTTAATTATCGTGATAAACAAATCTTTTTTATACTTTAGTCAAAAAGTGGGTAATCTGTTTTAGGAATAGAAAAGCCAAATTTTAATAAAATGTCACGTCGAAACCCTAACCTAAAAATGACCCTAAACACTGAGCCGGAGGTTCCAGTGTAGGTTTTAGCAAGCAATTCGTATCAAAACAGCTTCAGGAGCTTTATGTTATTTGTTTTGCTATTACAGAACACCACCGAGAAATCTCGACCAGCGGACAACAATCACAATTGGCGAGAACACCTTTGAAGTTGATGCTGATGGCTTAGAGAAAATCTGTGATTTGGGTAGAGGAGCCTATGGAATTGTAGAAAAGATGAGGCACACACAAACCGGCACAGTAATGGCTGTGAAACGTATTACTGCCACAGTAAACATGAAAGAGCAAGTAAATAAAAAAAAAAAAAAAAAAAACAATAATACATGTATCTTGTTTTTTATGAAAACATTTTTGTCTTATAGAAACGACTCCTCATGGATCTGGATATATCTATGCGTTCAAGTGATTGTATGTACACAGTTCACTTCTATGGTGCTCTCTTTCGGGAAGGGGATGTATGGATATGCATGGAAGTCATGGATGCCAGCTTGGACAAGTTCTATCCAAAAGTATTCAAAAACGATCTGAAAATGGAAGAAGACGTTTTAGGAAAAGTAAACTCATTCAATTTTAATCCGCCAAGATGGTACTTCAAGTGATAATTTTTTTTTTTAAGATTGCCATGTCAGTTGTGAATGCACTTCATTATTTGCATGCCGAGTTGAAGGTTATCCATCGAGACATTAAACCATCGAACATTTTGGTCAATCGGAAAGGAGAAGTCAAGATGTGCGACTTTGGGATATCTGGTATGTAAATATAAAGGTTATATGTACTCTTTTTTTTCCATTTTTTCCATATAAAGTTCTTGGAACGGATCATCCTCCAATTTCGCAATCCAAGTAGTCTCCCTCTCCTGGTCGCTCAATCGAAGATGCATTATCAACAAGATAATGATATGAGTCGATGTTTGCTGTGTGATGGTTGAGTTTCTTCCGTCAATGGCAACATGATCGATTTGGTTAAATGGCTTACCAGCCATCTGAGAAGTGAGAAGTTTGAATTTTACTCTTGGCTAAGTCTGGCGTTGGACATTGAGAATATCCAAGCGTCTGCATCATAAATCATGACTAGAATGATGACGATTTTTTAAAGGGACAATTTAGTTGGTAGAGGGCTTTGTCGCTATAGATTTCTTAGCCCAAAGAACCAGCGATTTGCAAGTTATTCCTTGTTTGTTCTTTCGCTGATGCTGTCCTCTGAGTTGATAGCTGGTCTCAGATAGACAGAGTCCTTAGCTTCCTCAAAGTTACAACTGTCTTAGGTGTTATTTTTTGTCCAATACGTCGATATTGGGTGCCTTTTCTTGATGACAGCATTCGATTGGTTTTGCGCTCATTAACTGCTATACGCATCTTCGCTGCATCCATCTCAGTGCTCACAAAAGCGGTACTGAGATCACCCTTTGCTCTTTCGATTATGTCAATATCGACGACGTATGCAAGTGGCCCTGTAAAACCCAGCACTTCAGATGATTGCCTCCAAGATGGGATTTGGGCAAAGTTCCCACTGGTTCTCAATACTTGGTGCTGACTGTAAAGGACTCCGTTGGAGTGAATTTTTTTCGAGTTGGTCAGTGAACTGACGTCTGAATAACTGGCTATCACACTGAACTGACACACGACACTGGCAACTAGCGTCAGCTAAATTTATGAAAAATCGTGTCATTGAGCAGTTTTGCTATCACACTACACTGGCAGAACTGACTGGTCGACTGCCAGTGGTTGTCAATTCTTTACTACCTGACCCATTTGGCGTTGGTCGGGTATACCGTACATTTACTTTTGCAAAAAAAACGATCCCAGAACACCTTGTGTGTTTTTAGAATATCAACTCCGCTTTCACCTAGCAGCTTGCTTTTTTCGATGCCACCTTGAAATCATCCAAAATATTTATAAATATGTGATTTGACAATAAATAAATCGAAAAATAATTTACCATCCACTTCTCTTTCCAGAAATTGTATAAATTATATGCAAAATGACTTGCACACGTGGCAACTGATAATTAAAAAAATATCAAAAAACAGATCAGCGCACTGACGGGGTTTTTTCACTAACACGACCCGACATTGTGCACTGACGCTTTTGTCAAAAATGTGTGCCAGTGGGTCCATGCGTCAGTGAATACTTATCACACTAGCCATTTTTCGTGTCAGTTCACTGATACGATTTATGTCCGTCAGTACACTGACACCCTCACTGGCGTCCCAAAACTGGCTATCACACTAGACATGGCTCCACTGACGTTGTTGCGACCTAATTTTTAAGTCACAGCCTACCAGTAATCAGGTAATTCACTGGCAGTGTGATATAGGCTTAACTGACGGCCAAGGAACACTGGAATGGAAACTCTTGAGGTTGTCTTCGAAAATGCAAATTTTATTTTTGTTAAATATTGTTTTGTGTGAGCCAAGGCCAAGTGACTTACACTCTTAACTGTTTGTTTCTTGTTAATCTGCAAGAATTGAAGGGATCTACAGTTTATCGCCGAGTCCGAACGGCTACATGAGATGCACTTTTTCGAGACAAATTTTACTCTTGGAGGTTTTGTCAGTTCTTCGCCAGAGGCAGTACCCCGGAAAAGAAGTTGGCTATGAGTGGGAATCGATTTTGCTATTGATCTCAGTTTTTTATTGTGCACACACGTTGGGTAATAACAGCAATTGTTTTAATTTTGACCGTTCATTGACCCGAAGAAAAGAACACATAATGTCTGCAGACTTTTTATTGACTCGTGCTCTGTTTTGTAAAATATATAAGAAATTGGATCAACCACAAGAGGTATGTACTTTTGTTTCTTACTGTCATCATATTATTTATATACATATATAATATATTGCCCTAGTCATAATTTTGAAGGAAAGTAATTACATATTCGTTATATACAATAGGTTTGTTCCACATAAACTTGGACTAAAAATGGGCAGCTTTCAAAATTTAAATAGTAACGATGAAAATCCCTCACAGAAAAATAAAACTACACAAATTTTCTGGAAAGCGTTGAACAAAAAATTAAGAACTTTAAATGCCAAAGTCATATAATTAAAGCTCACAGAGGGACGAAAAACACAGCAACACTTGCGCTTGTGATTTTTTCTGAAAAAAGTGGTAGTTGCTGAAAAGTAGCTTCTATTTAAACTTCAAAGCGAAATCGGAGTTGATTAATTTTACTTACAATAGAAAAAAAATTATCAACTTCTATTTACTTTTCCAGTTTACAGCTGGAATGCGGACCATCTTCACCGCCATGTCGCAGCGTCCAGTAAGCTTCTTTTGCAAAACACACAAGTGCGTGCATTAGGCTGCGAATTTTACTCGTATGAATTAAGCCAAAGTTGGCGAATACATTCGCTCGAAAAGAGTGGTTTCGGTGCAAGCGAGTTTTACTCGCGCGAAGTGAGCGAATTATTATGTATGCAGATTATTGTACCAAAAAAGGTTCTCCGAATCCATTTTCTACGAAATTCAATACACACAACTACTAATAGTACAAATCCTTCAAAATTAAACAAAAAATCGCTTTACTCGCGGGATCAAAATACAAATCATCAGAAACTTAATTCGTTCAGATTCGCTTAGTTCGCGCCAGTAAATATTGAATTTTGCGAGTTCGCGCTAGCGAAATTCGCTTACATTACCGGAACCGCAGCCTTAGGCGGTATATAGGGCGTGGCCATACTTGGTCATATGGCCGATGCGGCGCAATCAATTTGTGTGGAATTCTATATCCGCTCATTATGTCACTGCCGCCATGTTTTTATCAGACAAATGTCATTTAAGCGGTGTCTTTTATAATTTTCATTGCCCATATCATAAAGAAATGGACGATTTTTACAACTATTTGTTATTATGTTTGTTCATTTTGGACATAAAATTATTCAAAAATTTGCCAAAGCTTTTGCGGTTTTTAAATGCTGAGTTAAAACGCGCTCAGTATAAAAGGTCTTTAATATTGTTTGTATTGTTTCACCACCTTTGCGTTTATTTGACATAGAAAACACATATGTATATACATATACATACCGAGTTTATTAATAAAAAGAAAAACAATTTTTGTGTGAATGACAATCATATACCGCCTGTTGATGGCCGCCAAAAAATCATCCATCAATCGTTTGCTGTTTGCGGGAGCCTTAATATCCCAGCTGATCTTTTTTAAATTTCAAACTGACGTAATATAAAACTCATTTTCTGTCCAAAGAATTTTCTCGGCTGAAATTGTCAGGAGAGAGAAATAGTTTACTCTCCGGTGAGCTCTTTTGTCAAAAAAACTACGAATTTTGTGTCTTGTGTAACAGTATTTGGCTGTTTTTCGTAAAAATTGGCTTAAATTCGTAGTTTTGGGGAGCATGTGAAAAAAGCTAATGAATGCCATCTTAAGCAACATATTTATGTTTTATTTGCTATCGACTCTGGGTTTTTGGGCCATGCATTTTTAGGCATTCTCCTTTGCAGCATTCTTTCCAAGTGTTGCTTAAGAATCGATAGTATTTATTTCCGATAGTATCAATTGTTAAAAAAAAAACTATCGATCGTACCGATACTATCGATAATCTTAACGAATAGGTGAATTATAAAGCATTTAAAATCTGACTATTTCTATGGTCCATTTCTGATTAAAAAAATTGTAAATACAATTTCAATTATTCATAATTTTTAACTTTCTGACGATGACAATTTCATCAAATTCGATAGGCTTGTTCAGATTGTATAGATTTATGACCGCCTATGAACCACCGGGGCGGCGTATGCTACTCATAAAAAGTGAAGCTTACCTCATTTTATGAATACCCTAATGCCTTTCAATGAAATTGTAAAAAGTTTTACTCGAAAAGATTGCAGACACCATGAGGGGCGTCCTTGTGTAATAAGGCTTTAATCGCTTATTAACAGTCTTAGTTAACTTTTTTAAGTACATCAGTTAAAACCCCCCAAATAACGCTATCAACTTTGCTGAAATTCCTCGTGTAAGAGGGATGAATAAAAGAAATTTATTGTTACGTATTTTTCGCTGGATATTGTTGTGGTCGCAATTTCATAAAATACAAAATGCAACAGGAGCTTTTGGACACTTTGTCAAAGCTTTAACAAAATCACATCGAACTTTCGTTCATTTGTTTTTTTTTTTTTAACTATCGATGTACTCGATAGTTTTTTATAATCTATACTATCGATAAATTGTCGATAATTAGGCAACATTACTTAAACGTCCAAAAAAACACTAACAATTATTGCGAAACGATTTTTTAAATGCTTTGTTTATTTTTCAAGTTTTGACTACATCAGCTCCGCCAACAAAGCAATTAGTAAGTAGTTTTTAGCTTCCACGCTTTCAGCCACAATTATTTCTTAACTGCATACTTCTTGCAAACAGCTGGGTTCAGAGAACTCAATTCTCAATTAATCTGCTTGAACTAAATGCAGTACCTGGACTTCGTTAGTAATGTTCATAGAAACGATTCAAGAACCAGCGGTTTTTTTAATTGTTTTTATAAACTCACAAATAACTGCAATCTTTACCAATCGTGTCGCAAATTTGATTTTTTTATTGTCTTTTTCAATTGTCAAACCGACGTTTGGCTCCTACATTTATCTCCCCACACAATTTTTTTGAGCAGAAATTCGCAGGGTGGGGACTGGGGAAATTATTTTCTCTCTCACGGGCTCTCTCTTTTGCAAATTTCTACGAATTTTTTGTGTACAGGAATTAACAGAAATTCGTGAAAATTTGTACGAATTCGCAGATTTGGAATATGTGTACATGTTGCCTAGTCTAGAACTGCGTGCGTTAGTGTGGCGAATTTTCATGCCGAAAAATCAATCTCGGTTCGATTTCCCGCCTATTTCAACTTTCGCTTTCCTCTATGTCTTAAAAAATTCCATCTCATGTTTTATTCTGTATTCTTTTCCAGGTTATCTTGTTGATTCGGTTGCCAAAACTGTAGACGCTGGCTGCAAGCCATACATGGCGCCCGAAAGAATCGATCCTTCTGGTAATCCACAGCAGTATGATATCAGATCCGATGTCTGGTCACTAGGAATAAGTATGATCGAGATGGCCACAGGCCGGTTTCCTTACAACACATGGACAACACCTTTCGAGCAACTCAAACAGGTAAAAAAAAAAGATTTGCTTCGATTAAAAATAACTTTTTTAACAATATTTAAAGGTTGTAACCGATAATCCACCTCGACTGGAACCCAACACGTTTTCTCCTGAATTCGAAGAGTTCATCACAAGCTGTTTACAGAAAAAATTCACAGCGCGTCCTAACTACGATCAGCTGTTGAAGAGTGCGTTCATATCTAATCACATCAGTAGAAACACTGACATATCCGATTTTGTTGGAAAAATCTTAGATCTTCCAGAATAATCAATTCAATTGATATGTTTATTGTTAAAACACATGTTTTTTTCTGTAAGTGGCAATGCTGCGTTAAAAATCAGCCCAGTATGTTTAAAACATTTGTTGTTGTTGCACTCTAACCCTATACATTTATTTATTAATTCAAGTTAACATTAAATAAAAAAAAATTAAGCCCTACACACATACATAACTCCAAATAATAAAACAAAACAAATTTAAATTAACAATCGAACAGGATAACTTCAAGTATTCCTTAAAAAATAATCTTAAGTCAATTATTAATGTAACAAAAGAAAAGCAATTTTTGTAAACATAAACAAAATAAAACAAATTAAATATATAACTAAGGAACTTCGAAATTGGCATATTTAAAGTAAGAGCAAAACGGAAGAATTGAAGGTTTTGTTGCTACGAAATTAAAAAAAAAAAAACTATGAGCCTTAAATTATGTAATATAAAATATATTTTTAATAAACAACACACGTTAACGTGTTATTGATCATACACGAAATGCTGAAATTGTATTTTTGATTTGAGCCTGGTATTGGAGGTCTCTTTGGAACTGCTTCAACATTTTATCCGTTTGGCTTTTCTCTTTGAAAGCTCCGACCATAGATATCTAAATATTCAAAAAGTGCTTTGTGATATACGAGAGCTTGAATTGGCTTGGTTTCAATGTTGGTCCTCGAAAGCATCACATTGTCATGTATTCTCAATTCGTCAAGATCAACCAATTTGGAATAAGTTGAGAAGTATGTATGTTGCTATTAATTACCAAAAAATGTACAAAAAATCTCTGAAAGAAATACGCAATCGTGCTAAAAAAGCTCATATTTACTTCCCTCCATAACATAATTATAAAACACAAAAAAAAAAACTGCAATCTTTTCAATAAAGGTACACTTGACAACACGCTCGCCAAAAGACAATTTTTGTCAAGCTCTAATTGACATCGTTCCAGCTGTAGCCCTTCTATTTTTTTCCGTCAAAATTTATATCGAACACATACACCCCTAGTTCCTTTTCGCATCTTTCAATTTGTCGTATATAATCCGAGATTTCTTTAATAGCATCGACTTGCTCCTGTAGATATTCCGATTCCAAAAAATCACACAAGTTGGGATCATTCTTTTCCGTAGCAACTGCATGCACTTGCAGGAGGCTCTGTCAAAAAAACAATATTGATTATGTACTAGTTGCCACATGAAAAACGGGTAGGTTGTTACCTCATTGACTGTCTTCTCCAAGTATAAGGCGTATTCCATTGATTTAATAACTGATTCATATACAAATTTAGGCTTTTCAATATCACAAAGAACGATGCTACCGCCACGTTTGTTAAGGTAAGTCATAAGTTTTTCAGCATGGACCTTTTCTTCATCGCAACATTTCTTGCACCATTTGCTTAATCCAGAAAGGGCTACATCAGTTCGGTCAAAGTGAAATGCCTAGAAAAAATAAAACATTTTTAAGACTGCCTTTGAAAAAAACTATTTTCTAGATATTTAACCATGGCCATGTACTCATAGCTTGCGTTTAGTTCCATATTAATTTGACGATTAATTTCTTTTTCACATTCTGCCGAAAAGTTTTGTCTCACCAATAGACTCATCCGACGTAGGATCTGAAGATTAGGAAGGAGTTTCATTTTATTACAGAAGTTCTGACCGAATTTTCAAAGGCTTTTAAGAAAAAAAACTTAATTTAACCTAATCGGAATCAACTACATAAATTAAGGATAATCATTTTTTTTGACAGAAGTATGTCCATGTAAAGAGCGCATGTTTCCTTAAATTTGTCATACGAGAAAGGATAATAAACTGTTAAATGTATTCAGTGAGTTCAGTTACAAGAATTGTTACCTTTTATTCAAAATATAACATAACTAAAAAACCTTTTTATTAGGCTGGAGAAAGATTTAAAATAAGACATTATTATTGTAATTATCCTTCTATTAATGGGAGGTTATTAGCTTTTTATTCATAAAATAATCTTTTATATAAGAAGAACTTCCTTTCCTTGATTAATTGATCAGATGATTTTTCTATTAACACAAAAACCAATCACTATCCCAAAACATTATTAACACAAAAACCAATCAATATCCCAAAACATCCCATTTAGATATAATGTTTTCGAAGTTCTCAATTAGCCAAGGGAAATCAGTAATCACAGGGCCGTCATAACCCTTCAATGTCCTCAGGCTCTTATAAAAAAAATCAATTTTTTTACTTTAAAATTTAGGACTGCAATCTGCAAAATCATTTTTTTTATAAATAGACGAACCAACTCAAGGAGCTGGGATACTCTTTAAATGTTTTTACATAGAGCAAGCGTTTAGGAAGAAGATTGTGAATTGAGTAGAAGATATGAGGAAGTGAGTAAGAAAAATAAAGTTGGGTAACGAATTCCACATTCGTGTGGTACGGCTAAAGAAAGAATATCAGTACTTACTGATACGCCCGAAATTAAGCATATGCGTTTACATAGTGATGTTGATTTCAAGTGGAGCAGATAGACTAGAGATATTTCGGCGGTGCTGCAACAAAAAATTCTTGTTTCTGAAATTGATGTGTTGCTTATTAGTTTTATGGCTTTATTCTGGATTATGTCTGGTAGTTGCAAATACTATAGCTGTGTACAGATGTAAGCTTTATAATTAAGTTGCAGATCAAAAGGGGACAAGAAGTTCTTAAATACGTCATCGTCGCCTTAGAAAACCTAGGCATTTCGTAGTATTTTTATAATATCTAATACGTGGTCATTCCACGTAAGCTGATCACTACCGCACAAAGCAAGGACTGAAAGCTAACGAGTTTCTTTCATGTTCATATAACGGCAGATAAGGGTTGGGTTTTGGCTCATTGGCCTTAACGACTGTGGACTGCTTTAAGTTTTGGAGGCATTAGATTCCACACAATGATATAGCCCATTTAACGATATTATTGAGAATCTAAATTGAATGAGCGCAACATGCTATGTTATTGCAGCGGTTATTTCGAAAGCAGGGATATGAATCTGTAAAGGAGTATGAAAAAACTAGGGATGCTGTCATGTACAAAAAGATTAAGTGGAATAGCAGTTCCAGACTGGAGATCACTTAGGAAGAAAAGAAATCATGTCGGAGACAAAACAAATTCTGGAGACACAGACACAGCACCCTCTATTTTATTAATTTCAGACTAGAAACTGTTCAGAACAACTTGGATTTAATGGTCGGAAAACCTTGCACTTTCAATAAGTAAGCTTGATACCAAAATTGAGCTTTTCCAAAATCCATGCGTCGAAGAGTGGAACACTCAAACGAATTTATTTTCAATCAGAAATTCTAAAGATGATAGAAATGGTAATCGAATTACTTGAAAGTTTTGGTTTATGGATTTTGAAAGGTGCATCGAGAAGTGACGCTTGTGGGGAACTGGCCTTTGTGGGTGGACAGGGAAGTTCAGTTGTCGATCTCTATATTGTAAATGATGCATGATTGACTTCAGGCTATTGATAATTTCGAAGTGCAACTTTTACTTTTACATCACATTTACCAATTCTAGTTTGTGCAAACTTTTGCAAAAGAAATACCTTTACTAAGCTCAGAAAAACTTCCCACACTCAAATGGATACCTTAGGAGGGAGATAGATTTCGTGAAAGACTAAATCGTCATGTTGAATCACTGCCGCCCCAAGTTCCAATTTAATTGATCAATTAGAAGAAAAAATTAGCGAAATTGTAAGATCATCTGCTTCCCGTATCAATAATCGTAAAAAGATGCAACCCTTTTGCAAATGGTTTGATTCCGAATGTATAAGACTCCGTAAAAAATCTTTTGCCTTTCTTAACTTATTTAGAAAATTCAATTTAGATTATTTTAAGTCTGCATATTTGGAAGCAAACAAGATATACAAGCAAGTCTGCGGGTTTATAAAATTCAATTATAAAGCGAATTTAGCAACTAGTCTAGAAAGATGTAAGAACTCTAAAACTTTTTGGTATAATGTACGGGAGTTAGGTGGAAACTGGAAACAGTCGTCTGTCTTCATGTCATTACATTACATTACAAGCTCAAATTTTAACTTCCCATTTCCGATCCTTGTTGATACGTGGAGACGATTTGCAATCTTTCCATTATGCTTGTCCTGACACCAGGGACGATATACTTGATTCAGAAATGGTTTTTGAAGAATTAAAACTTGTTCTTTTTAAAATGAAAAATAATAAGTCTCCAGGAATTGATGGCATTCCCGCTGAGTTTCTAAAAAACTCGTCTTTAGAATACAAAAGATATCTTGTTTCTTTACATGACAACTCCTGCATTCGCACAAGTTTTAATAAAGCTGTCATAGTTCCAGTCTTAAAGAAAGGTGACGCTAGCTTACCCGAAACTTATAGAGGCATTTCATTACTAAACTCAATTAGAAAAGTCTTTGCTGGAATTCTGTACAATAGACTAATTAGCTGGGTAGAATCAAATAATTGCTTAAGTATGTTTCAAGCTGGAGGTTTGGGACGGATCAGAAACTTAAAGTTGGTTTCAAACGACTGCAGGCATCCCTCAAAGATGTATCCTTAGCCCAATTTTGTTTGTTCTTTATATTGATGATGTTTCGCAAAATTTACCTGGTGGTTTTGTTTTTTCAAATATTCTTATAAAAGTGCTGCTTTACGCGGACGACCTTGTTATGTTGGCGGATAATCTCTCTTCTCTTCAACTTCAAGTAAATAAACTCCAGACATACTGCTAAACTTGGGACCTTAAAATAAACTCGGAAAAAAACTAAAATTATGGTATTTGAGGCTAGGAAATGTAGAAGGTTGAGGAAGGAAAGATGGTCCCTGGAAAAGTCAACTTATTGAGATTGTACATGAATTTAAATATCTAGGAGTGTTGTTGTCTACTAATAGCTTTGTTCGATGTCTGCCCCGGGGCGCACTGGTGTACACTGGATTCGCACTAAGGTGTTTTATGTGACACTTTTTTCGCCCCAGTGTTTTTGCACTGTGTTCGATGTCAACCCCGAGCACGCACTGAGTGCACACTCTCACGCCCCAGGTTTTTGGTCGGTGTAAGAAATCAGTAAATCAGTGCTGTCAAAATTCAAATCAGCTTGGTGGTAGAAATTAAAAGAAATTTTATTTTACAAATTTGGAGTGCAATATCTGGTAAATATAAGATATTTTGTAGGTTATTTTGCAATTATTAAGTTATTTTTGTGATTTTAGATAAAATGCCGAGATATACTATATCTGAAGGAAATAGAAAAACTGTAGACTTTGTAAAGAAAATTAATACATAAATGAAATGTCAAAAAATTAAAACTGTTGCACTGAGCTGTTCGATGTTAAATCAAACCCCGAGCAGAAACACAGTTTTTTGACAGCTAAACGAAATGCACTGACATTCCCCAGTGCGCACTGGGGGCGGGGAACATCAAACAAACCTAATGTTACCTTCACAAAGCATGTTGAACATAAAAGTAAAGAAGCAAAAGTAACTCTAAATGTCTGAAACCAAAACATAGATTTAGGATCAAAATAAAGAGTTTTTCAAGCAACTGTTAACACTTGCATGTCCTACGGTCTTCAAGCCTTTGGTCAAACCTATTTTGAAGAATTTGAGTTGATTGATTTTTAAACGATTATTCTGGCTACTTAGCTCGACTCCAACCTACGCGTTGAATCTGGCATAGCACCAGTTTCTGTTAAAAAAATTAAAGTTGCACTCTGATTTTCTTATGAGAGTTACGATGAAACCGGGCCCTAACCTCCACAAATCTATTATAAAGTATCTTTTGCGAACACAAGCAACACCTTCCAAAGAATGGAGTGAATTGCTCGGCTACATAATGTGTCTCTAGATTTAACCGAATCGAACGTAGAGATTAGAGCAAGGGTAGAAATGTTGAATCTGAACTATGTTCCGAATCGGTCAGATCTACCTTTTCTTTGCAATTTTTCTCAATAAAAATGAGAGGGACGATGTTTACCATTTCGTAGCTGTTTGTCCGATACTGCAAGAAATTCGAAGGCTATATTTTCAAAAAAAGTGTCCTCTCGAAAGAACAACTATTTGATGTATTAAACGGGTTCGTCGGATGGACAAATCTTTATATTTACTGTGATCATGCTTTAAATAAAAAAGCTTTTCAACCTTTTAATCAGTTTATATTTCTCTTTTACAAATATTTATTTGAATACCTACATAAATGTAAACAAAAAACTTATAATTCCTAAACAAAGCCATATATTATCTTAAAATCAAATCAAATTTATTAACTTTTATTTTTTAGTTTTTTTTTATATGTATTATATGTATTAAAATGTAAAACTACCTATTGTTTATTTTATCATTTAGGAAAGAAATGTTATTTTCAGGCAGACGGCAATATTGCCATGTCCAAAAATTATTTTAATCTAATAATTGTAAATTTAACTTTGAAAAAAAAAAATAATAATAACCAAATTCTATGAAATGCTTTAGTTTTATAAATATCATTGGCGCTTGCAGTTGTTGTAACCGCATTGATGATTATTGTTGCTATTGTGAGAGTTTTCCATGAAAAGAAGCCAACAAATTACAGTAATACCTTCAACATAATACTGTTTTGATTCACCGGTACACTTAAATATACAATCCGTGATTTCAAAAATCGTAAGATTTCTATGTATCGAGATACAGGCTAAACAAAATCATTAATGGTAATTCCGTTATACATTGCATTGCATTAATTGCTTTGAGGGAAAATAATTTGGATTTTTGCTTATGTCTCGAAAACTATGCGTCCTATGGTTCTAAAACCAGAGAAAACTCTTAATGAAAATAGAAGACCAAAAATTTTCTCGATTTTCGAATTCATTATACATAAGCGTCTTTTTCCAGGCTTATTTCTGAACACCAAATTGTTTTTAGATAAAACTAATCAACACAAAAATTGAATTTTGAATTTTGTGAATTGTTTGTTTTATTTTTGTTAAACCGCTATTTAAAAAAAAAGAAAATGACAACAAATATAACAATAAATATTTCTCATGGCTCTTTTGAAATAGCTCAATATGGTAACGTGTATTAAGATATATACGTAAATTTGTTATTTTTAACTTGTTTTGAAATGTTGCAGATGAAGAATTTCGTGAAGAGATTCTGAAACGGTTAGGAGTTTCATCCACAGAAGATGTTCATGACACCTCTTGATCTGATTTGGATTGTATTCCTATCGAAGCTGCAGAGGGAGAAGGCTCTGGCGTTTAGGTGTATTCAGCTGTGAAATCAATGCTGGCTTTAGTCAGCAAATTGAGGCCAAAAGTTGTCAAAAAGTTGCCTTAAAAACCAAAGCCAAAATGTGGAAGCTGATAGAGTTGAACCTAAGGCAACAACAACATAATTTTATTACTGTTCAAATCGAGAATATGAGAATATAAGAAGGACTTTTAAAAAAGTTAAGTCCCACAACAACAAAAGTGGTAGAAATAGGGAATGCTGTCCTAATGAAAAGTAAGTAATGAAATTTAATAAAAAAAACCTTATTATAAAGAAATTCTTTTTTTTAGAGAGCTGGGAGAAATTCTCAACAATAAGGCATCTATATATCCGAACACAATCCTTGGTACAGCTCGAAGTGATGTCCTATGCAGAGAAGATCTGTTGAAGCTAGGAGGCACATCCGAAGACCAAGCCGTAATGGAAGTAACAACACCACGTAGGTTTTTTTTTGTTATGTTTGTTTAATGTCCGTTTTATTTTCAGAATCGAACAATCCTGTTGCAGGTCCATCAGGTCTCAGTTCGGAAAGTAGATCAAGAACAGATGATGGAGTACTTAATAAGCTCCGACTGCTGCGCGAAGAGCGTCAAATGCAACATGCGGAAGTTGTTGCAATTCTAAAAGAAAACTCCCATCAGCGAACTGAAATTATGAAGGAGCGAAACAACATTTTTAAAGGTTTGTTGCAGGAACTAAAAAAATAAAAGTAACGGGTGATTTTTTTGAGGTTAGGATTTTCATGCATTAGTATTTGACAGATCAAGCGGGATTTCAGACATGGTGTCTAAGAGAAGATGAGAGAGATGCTCAGTATGCTTTGACATTTCATCATAAATAGACTTACCAACGAGCAACGCTTGCAAATCATTGAATTTTATTACCAAAATCAGTGCCCTAGAAAAGTTGGCAGAAAATCCGCTTTTTTATCGACAGCGATGAGGCTCATTTCTGGTTGAATGGCTACGTAAATAAGCAAAATTGCCGCATTTGGAGTGAAGAGCAACCAGAAGCCGTTCAAGAACTGCCCATGCATCCCGAAAAATGCACTGTTTGGTGTGGTTTGTACGCTGGTGGGATCATTGTTGTTGGACGCAACGTTACGGTGAATGAACCGAACACTGATTTTGGTAATAAAATTCAATGATTTGCAAGCGTTGCTCGTTAGTAAGTCTATTCATGATGAAATGTCAAAGCATACTGAGCATCTTTCTTTTTGACACCATGTCTGAAATCCCGCGTGATCTGTCAAATACTAATGCATGAAAATCCTAACCTCAAAAAAATCACCCGTTATAACTATTTTTACTTGCGATTATACGGACTATAAAGCCCCTCCCTCACTTGTCGGTGCGGTATCGTATCTCTCGGTTTTCTCGGTACACATTCGGTACCGATATTTCACTGAATACATACATTTTAATGAACACCTACTGAATGGGCGGTATGTGCGGAATCGGTACGGTAAGAAAACGGTGTACCGAGTGTATAGAGTATCAGTATTGTTTCTATATTTACCGCAAGGAATTTATATTTGACGTCTGTCGTCTAGGCAACAGTTTGTTTTGTATAAACAAAAATATAAGAAAATATTTGTTGATACAAAATAATAATTTTTGACAGACAATGAGATCCGAGACTGCTTCGAATTTAACGTTTTGAATAATTCTGTGCTGAAGGCTTACCGACAAGTCAGGAGATGAACATGAGATCGGTTTGCATTCGGTAAGGCGGTAAATACCGATTAGCTATACCGCAACGACAAATGAGGGAGCGGCCTAAGGCAAGTTTAGGATTCATGAATATACAAAAAATTGAGATAACAATCAAACATGACATTACGATCATAGAGAAGCCTAAAAAAGTCATTGGCAAAAAAATGTCTGTCTGTCTGTCTGTCCGGGTGTATAACGAGCTGCAGTCTAAACGTGTTAAGCGATTGCCTTCAAATTTGGTATGTGTGTATCTTTTGGCATTCCTCAGAGGGAAAATTGAAATTTTGGCTTTAGGGCTAAAAATAACGGTACTTGTCATACGACTTTAGGAAAAGCTTATTTTTTTGTTCGTATTGTCTATCATTTGGTCAGAATTATATAAACGGGAAAAGTCTATTTACTTTTCATATAAGGTTTTTTTTAATTTTTGGCTTTCTCGGTAACGGCTCTATGGATTTCTGTCATATTTTATATTTAAAAAGATCCAAATTAATTTTGCATATCAAAATTTTGAATAACTTTTTTTTTTTTTTTTTTTTGAAAATCAATATTTTTAAAACTAATCAAAAAAAAATATTTTAAATTTTATAATCACATGTATATTAATAAACTCTAAAAAACTGCATTCCAAAATTTCCAAAAAAAAAATTTTTCAAAAAAACTAAAAATAAAGAACAGGATTTTATCAAAACCGGTGTATTTTCGAAATACATTTTTCATAAATTCTTTGTTATATAAGACGTCTGATGGCGTACCTCATTTTTACTAAAAACCGTTAGGTATTGTAGTTTTGATACTTTTTATAAGTTCAAACTGTGTTATTTTTAACTTAAATGTTAATTGTTTCTGTCAAAGATCTTGCTTTCCAATGTAACTGGGCACATAAGAGCAAGTACGTGCGACCCAGTCGTGCACATTTTTTTTATTGAGTACTTGTTTTATTTGCCCATAGATGTGCACAAACAGAGTCTCGGATAGTTTTAGCCAGGTTTGTATTTCTATTTGTACTTTGTTCCGACACTTCTGAAGTAGTCAAGTTTTTTTCACATGTGAGCTCAAAATTCAAGTCGGATCCACCAGCAAGGTTATGCAAGACACAGCATGCTCTTACGAAGTGGCATAACTTAGGCATGCCTCTAAGTTTACAGTAGTAAAGCTGGCGAAAGCGTTGCTATAGCATTCCGAAAATGTGCTCAATAAATACTCTGCAAGAACTGAGCTGAATATTTTGAAATTCTTCTGGGCAGCAGTTAGGTAGCTATTGTCTTTGTAGTTAGTAAAACAGGTTTGATGACAAAGGATAAGCTGAGTCCCCCAACACAAAGTTGCCTGAAAATCCATGATGTCAGGTTGAGGTTTTTTAAATTGTTTTACCAGAAATTACCTTTACACAAGGCTTCGAATTTTGGAAAAAAAAAGAATTTCGGAAAACTCTGCTGTCATGCTCCAGGGTAACCCACAAATATATCCAAAAACTTTTTTTTTCCATTACATAGCCTGTAGGCATATGCTGGTTTGGCCTTTGCGGTTTATGTAATCGTCTTCTTTTCCTTCTTTAGGCGGGTCGATTACGATATGGGTTCCGTCTATAGCTCCAATAACTTTGGCAAACCCATTTTTGGTCAAGAAAAAGTTGTTAGATAGTATCTTCCATTTGTCTCTGGTCAGGCCATATCACAACTTTCTCCGCCAAATTACTTACAAAATAGGTTACTCTTGTTATAACGAGGCTAACAGATGCAATACAAACGTTGAAGCGATCCCCAATATCCCTGAAACTGCAAGCTTCATGACCGGCAAACCAAAGAAATATGAGCATGTGTTTCTTAGCGCAGATATCCTTTTGTCAAAGCGAAGATTTATGAAATATGTAGTTGTTTTGAAACGCTCTATCAAAATTTCGAAGGTTTTAGTATTTAATATAAAATGGGTTCGAAATTCTTCTTCACTATACTTTGGAATTATTTCTTCTGCATAGTTATGTACTTTGTTCTTTGGTTTGGGTATGACTGGCACATTGTTTGAAAAAGTTTTTCCTCATTTGATTGGGGTTGCAGGAGCTCTAATACTTCGTATTCTTCATTTTCCTCACCGCTTTCTTCTTCTTCTTTTATTAAAATTAATAAACCTTTAATTTTTTTCTTTAAATTCTTGCGAGTTATTTATTTTCCAAATACAATTTATTTTTCTTTTGACAATTAGCTTGTCATGTATGACATTTGACCAGAAACAGGCCAAATGCGTTTCTTTACTTTCAAGCTCTGGCAGAAAATAACAAAAACAACATCAAAAAGCTCGTGCCCAAACTTTTTCCCAAACTTTCATCCGAAAAGTACGGAAACAGATCTTATGTATTTAAAGCTAAAATCTCGATTTAAAAAAAAGTGGATTTAGACCATTATTTTTCTGAACGCCTCATATGTCATCGGGAGCCTGTTCTAAATTGTCCTGACATTTCTCAATACTTCTGTGCTGTTCTGATCTTCAAAAAGCCCATTGAACAAAGCTATATTTCAATAGAGTTCTTAATAAGAGTGCTGTTCCATAAGTTCTTTTCTCCAATCAGAAAATTAATACCCAACGATATTGTGCAAGATTTTCAAAAGTCAAAACATTACTTTTGACCACAGTACACACAACACATAGATGTGTACTGTGACTTTTGACATCACTTGTACTGTATACTTATACTTTTTTATACACATATGTGTATGTATGTATGTATATGCTTTGATAACAAAAGACAATCATAATCATAATACATGTTTCGAAAAATTGGTTCTCTTCTAATTTTCCGTTTTTTAATACATTTCCTCATGCGAATAAAATGCATTTGAACGCATGTGCATTGTGCAGGTATCGTTTAATCAAGGACCTTTTGAATAGTATGAAGTGCATCAAAAGCAAAGGTCTGTTCATTTTGTTTAAAAGTAATGAAGTGGCAATCTCTGCAGCTTCATAAGCACTACCACACAACAACTAAAATATTGTGGTTTAAATTGCTTTTGCCTCATGTCCTTGCAACAAAATTTATAAAAAAACAAAAAAAAAACAAAAACAACAAATACAAAAGTTCCATCCGATCGAATACCATAACAAAGAGTCATGAGAAAAAATTCAAAACGGAGTACTTGAACAAGAGGAGAAAACTTTCGCAATTATCCTGCAAAAGCGAAACAATTTCTCACAACTCCTTTGTGCAGGGAAAACAAAGCGGATTCCTTTGCAAAGGCTTTGCTAAACGGTCCATCCCGACCCGGACCGAACCCATCTTTCGTATCGTTACTAAGAAATGTGTAACCAGTACGTAGAGTGTCGCGCCCTATAGGACAGTGTTTTGTTGCGTCCTTTCTGGATAAGCCAGGAAGACACACCGTTGTTGTTATGTAGAAGCTAAATGGGTTCCACTTTAGAGATTATTGCTTTGTGTTCAGTTTGAAGAGCATTTTAAGTGCCGTTTGTAGTTCAATTGTTCCATTGACTTTTGTGAAAAGGTGTATCACTATCGATATGATGATGACAGCTCATATGCAGTTAGATTTTTCTGAATTGATAGACAATATCACAATCTAGGATTGAATATTAAATAAAATAGAAAAGGAATTATTTTCAAGTGCTAAGTCTAAAAGTTGGCAATTGACATTCATCCAAGTGCAGATATTTGCATTTATACTACTTGCAGGTATTTTGAGTATAGTCACAGTATTGTTTGGAGATCTAAAAGTCTAAAACATAAAAACATAACGCTTGACCTTGTCAATTGCAGGAAAGATTCGACGTTGTGGTCTATTACATTTTATGAATTCAGGTACTGTAGAAGTGTAAAGCAATGAGAAATCATAAATTTGTACACACATTGTTGAAGATTGAAGATTGAGGTGTAATAAGGCTAATTGAATTGCTGGAAGTGTAACTAGAAAATGTTACTATCGATGGTTTACTTACGTAATAATAATAAAAAAGCTGGATTGGTTGAATGCTGGCATCGAGCTTTGAAGAACACAATCAAATGTCATCAAACCGTTCGTTGCATATAAGTTTGTCCAAAAATTTCATTGAAATTAGTGCTAACATCAGCTCAATGCCTCGCTTAGTAGTAGATTTTTCGGAAGAAAATACATCGACCACGACATCGAGTGTCGATTTCGTAAGCCAACCTTGAGCTTCTATAAATAAAATATCTACAGTTTTAAACCCTGCATCTCATGTGCGTAAAGATAAAATCCGAAAACCATATGAATGATATTTTGAAGTGAGAAAATAGTCACATAATTCTTGATCTACCGCGCCGAAAAAAATCTTTTATGTATTTCTAATTCTTCTGAGGTTAATACTCGTAATGTGTTAATTCCTAAATAAGGGTTATAATAACCCCTTAAGTGCAAGTCGATTATAAAAAAAAACTAAGCAAAATTAAAAAATTCTTTGCAGTTCGTACACCAAAAGGCGAAAAGGCTAGACAAGGAAACCCTGAGAATCAGTCTCTGTTTGTCGTATCACAGCCAGTACTGCCACTTTATAGATGATTAAGTGCAGTATATATGATAAAAAAACGCAGTAGATTGCAATATATTGCAGTAAATCTTTCAAGTTTCAATATAAATTAAACATATATATAAATACAAGCTGACCCGCCCGACGTTGTTCGAGTTTACTATACATTTTCTAGATCCCGACAACAGCGTCACATTAACAATAACTGTAACAGTAACTAGTCAAAATTTTGCAAGACTTTCATTTTACCATATATTTATTTGAATATTATAAATATTATTATATGTTTTGATTTTTTTTAAATATCTCAAACTTTCTAACTAAGTATGAACGATTTTCTCCTTTAAACATTTTCTTAATAATAGATGTAATAATTTTTTTGACCAATCATTACATCTAAATTTGAATCGAATTTTTATTCAATTAAATTATTATAGAAATTTGTACTTAATATTTAAATCTAGTCTTTAGCTTTGTGAAATAAGTAAAACCTTTGAAACATACACACAAAATTTCATCCAAAACGGTCCAGTCGCTTTGGACGTTTTTAATTGATTTTGGGTAATGTTCCAAGTTTCAAAGAGTAGTAGATTCGTTTTGCTGCGCAGTAGATTGTCGTAAGGGACTAAGCGCAGTAGATCTACTAAAGGAGTATGTTGACAGCACTGATCACAGCCAAAAATGACTTACCCGAAAAATCCCTATCATTTAGATTTATTTGCAACAACTCTGTTGCACACGAAGGTGATTCAAAAAATCTTGAAGTAGAAGTAAGAGTTAGACTTAGGCCCCGATTGCGGTTGTCGATTATTTAATCGATAATCGACTCTTTTCGATTAACGGCCGTCGATTACTGTTTTTCGTATTGTGAATATCGATTACGATCGACATTCTTCGGTTTGACAATCGACAGCTGTCTTGTATAATTTTCTGATCGACAGCACAGTTTGGATGTCTTCTTTTGGTTAAAATTTTATTATTTTATTGAAATTGCCATTTTAATGTAAAATAAACAAAATAACATGCTTCACAGGTCAAAAGAAATTTCATACATAAAACCAAATGAGCATTTTGGTAAGGTTAATGGAAACAAATCAGGACATAGTAAAATGCCTCTGTGTAAAGTCTCAAGCAAAGATAAAATGGGAAAAATTTTCTTTGGATTTTTTTTGAGTTTACGATTTGACTCATTTTTAATTAAATTGAATTATAATAAAAAAACGCAAACCAAAACTACAAATGCGAACATTTATTTGTATAAACACTAATGAACTGTCAAAATCGTTAAATATTCACAATATATTTTTACATTATTCACAATAACATATCATTTTGTCGATCGTGGTCCACAATACCAAACACACAACCTAATCGACACAATCGACAAATGGCGAGTTGATTGGTGGTCGACACTCGCAATCGGGGCCTTAGATTGATATCCTCTGAACAACCAACATAGTAGATTACCCAAAAGTCCCAATAAACAGCAAACTTATCAACAGTGAAATCGAAAGCTTAAGGAACAGTTCGAGGCACCTTAGAGAAACAGAAAATTCCAAGAACCAGCAGTGACCGTTATGCGAATATACCGGCATTAAATAAGGCCATATAAACTCACAGATAGAGAATCCGTAAGAACCTTCCACGAAAATGGACAGGGGTTATTCAAAAACAAGTATAGACATTTATCATTGGAACATCAATGCAGCAACATGGTCAATGAGCCATTGAAACATCGCCAGGTTGATGAATTGTGAATTCTGTAAAAGGCCTGATACCATTCTGTATGCACAGACAAGAACCTGCAACAAACCCAGTCGAAAAAGCAGACGTTTTCCCCAAATACTCTGGAAAAAACTTTAATGATCACCGCCTAAATCACCTTCTTGAATTCATGAACAAAATATTGGATTACAGGTATGACGAAGTTGCAGCTTTTACTTTATTCGAAGAATTCACTCACAAGCCAGCGGAAAACGATGGGATTTCTAGTTTTGTGTTTAATAAGTAACAAATCTCTCCATTCTCCTGTTGAAGATTGTCTTTAGCAACTGCTACTTCTCCAAAGCATGAAAAACGGCAAAAGTGATATCTCTGCCAAAAAAAAAACTGAATGACTACTGAGTGAAATCGACGAATTTCAATGCTCTGCTGTGTGAGCAAAATTTTGGAGAAGCTTATAATAAGAAGTTTCAGTATTTTGTCAGGATAAGGGAAAGCATACTTGAATTTTGATTTTTGTATGCAAACTGTCTTATGAGCATAACACCTAGGACAGTTTGTTTATTACAGAAATTTATTTAGACCTTCACTGCACAGTTTGACTTATAATCAGAGTTGAGTTTTGTGTGTAAGTGTTTTTAAATGGTAAGTGATTTTCTTTTCAGCTATTCCAAATGTTGATTTCGTTTGCAAATAATACTGGATGTTCATTAAAAAAACAAGTTTTTAAGGTCTTGGATATATAAATAAAAAAGTGTTAGTCCAAGCACACTACCTTGTGGTACCCCCATCTCAAATGGTTGCTTATGGCTTGTACATCCATCCAAACTGATGTAATGATATCGATCTTGCATACCAAAAGTTACGGTCTATTGTAAAAAAATGATAAAAACTCCTCAACATCTTTAATTCCAACGCTTTCGCAGCGTATTTCGCTGCTAGCTCTACGTTGGCCCTCCAGTACTTGAGAATGTAATTTTTTCCAAGAGACAGATTTTTTTCGCATTCATACAGTAGCAACAGTTCTCAAAGATCCCAATATACACAAACCCGCTGACCCCATATTCATCTGAAGGGGTTTTCTTTTACACTGGCAAAGCCATTGCGTAAGTTTTTCCATAGCTCCTACTCTTCTGGAATTTTTCCTAGAAAATGGAAAACAGCATTTTCCAGCCTGTTCCTAAGAAAGGTGGCCAATCCTCCCCCTCCTCCTACCGACCCATATCACTTCCTTTCCTTCTTTCTAAGGTAATGGAAACGCTGATTAACCGTCAGCTTAATACCTCGAAGACCAAGAGCTTCTCCATTTCCACTGGTGATCTGATGGCATATCCCGCCAAAAAGTTGAATTAATCCATACATCGTTTTGGTGAAAGTAAGATTATTGCGCATGATATTTCCAAGGCATTTGCTAGAGTTTTGGCATGAAGCTCTCTTCTCAAAAATGAATGCTTTTGTTTTGGGATCGATTGTACTCTTGTTCGTTGGATTAGAAGCTATCTACTGTTCAATACAAGTTGTATTTGGTTTCAAGTCAAATTCCCACAAAACAAGTGCTGGTGTGCCCCAAGGCTCAGTTCTGTCTCCGACTCTTTTTCTTATTTTTTAAAATGATCTTTTTTTGTTACTTCTAGTTCACTAAACTGTTTTGCTGACGACTCTATGGGCGAGCTTTTTTCAAAACAATAGCGCCGTTTATATTATCACGAATCTGAATTAAAAAAGCCACTGACAAAAAAAAACTCATACACTCCACAATAACTGATCACCTTCAACGTTGATGGAATTGAATAATGCCCTACCCTTTCTGTGTGAATTGAAAAAAAAGGTATTGCACCAACAGAGTTACCTTTGCCAATTAAAAACCCTACTATATAACTAGCTTTCTCATTGGTTTTTATCATATTGATGATGTGTTTTAATAGAAAGTTAATGTATATGTATTCATTTAACGATTAATAATGATAAGTACGGAAACCCTATTATAGCGTTCACTTAAAACAGAAATATGCAAGCTAATGCAACCAGACTGAGAGCAAACGTCCTATCTTCCCTGTAATGAACAGGGTTGTTTTCATCGATGCTATACTCTGTTCAATTTATATTTTAAGTACAGACCTTATGGAAGAGAAAAGAAAAA
This sequence comes from Platycheirus rosarum, assembly GCA_963971375.1. Classification (NCBI taxonomy): domain Eukaryota; kingdom Metazoa; phylum Arthropoda; class Insecta; order Diptera; family Syrphidae; genus Platycheirus; species Platycheirus rosarum. The sequence goes on along the minus strand of OZ020508.1, from coordinate 57,527,265 downwards.
AAATTATAAAATTTCAAAAATGCAAAAAAAATACAAAAACAAAAATCCAACAAAAAAATATAAAAACACAAAAAAAAGCTTGCTGTGGCTATTCTAATTTTAAGTATTTTAGGTTTATTTTAAGTAATTTTAAGTTTATCTTTAGTTTATTTTTAAGTTAGTTTTAAGTAGTTTAAGATAAACCCCGATAGAGGAAACTCAGTTTTTTTTTATTTAATTTTCTGGGTGAAAAGTAAAACCCCAATATATAAGATAAAATTAAGTTATTTTTAGGCCGAAAGGCAATTAAAATTAAGTTAGAGATTACTTTAGAGCGCTCGCATAGGGCCAGTAAGTTAATCAAGGTGATAGTTTTAGCTAGTTTTAAGATTTTTGTCTAGCATTTAAATTGAGATAATAATCAGACATGACATTACGATTGAGACACGTATTTGAGTTACTGAAAAATTATTTTTTGTCTGTCTGTACGGATGTATTTTGACTACAGCCTGCACGGCTTGGTCGATCGTCTTCAAATTTATAACATACGATTATTTTGACATTCTACAGAGATTTAAATTAATTAATTTTTTTTTTAGATTTAGTTTATGGTTCTGTTTTCATAAAATTTGAATAAATAGTTGGTAACCGTACCTACATTTGTGTGAGAATAATGCCAATTTATTTATTAATTTATTTATTCACCAATGGATATTTATCTGTTGATTACTTTAACAAGGTTTTATATACAATTAAAATTATTAATTAACATTAAAAATTCTCAAAACATAGAGTTTTGGCATGAAGCTCTCTTCTCAAAAATGAATGCTTTTGTTTTGGGATCGATTGTACTCTTGTTCGTTGGATTAGAAGCTATCTTCTGTACTGTTCAATACAAGTTGTATTTGGTTTCAAGTCAAATTCCCACAAAACAAGTGCTGGTGTGCCCCAAGGCTCAGTTCTGTCTCCGACTCTTTTTCTTATTTTTTAAAATGATCTTTTTTTGTTACTTCTAGTTCACTAAACTGTTTTGCTGACGACTCTATGGGCGAGCTTTTTTCAAAACAATAGCGCCGTTTATATTATCACGAATCTGAATTAAAAAAACCACTGACAAAAAAAAACTCATACACTCCACAATAACTGATCACCTTCAACGTTGATGGAATGGAATAATGCCCTACCCTTTCTGTGTGAATTGAAAAAAAAGGTATTGCACCAACAGAGTTACCTTTGCCAATTAAAAACCCTACTATATAACTAGCTTTCTCATTGGTTTTTATCATATTGATGATGTGTTTTAATAGAAAGTGAATGTATATGTATTCATTTAACGATTAATAATGATAAGTACGGAAACCCTATTATAGCGTTCACTTAAAACAGAAATATGCAAGCTAATGCAACCAGACTGAGAGCAAACGTCCTATCTTCCCTGTAATGAACAGGGTTGTTTTCATCGATGCTATACTCTGTTCAATTTATATTTTAAGTACAGACCTTATGGAAGAGAAAAGAAAAAAAATTATAAAATTTCAAAAATGCAAAAAAAATACAAAAACAAAAATCCAACAAAAAAATATAAAAACACAAAAAAAAGCTTGCTGTGGCTATTCTAATTTTAAGTATTTTAGGTTTATTTTAAGTAATTTTAAGTTTATCTTTAGTTTATTTTTAAGTTAGTTTTAAGTAGTTTAAGATAAACCCCGATAGAGGAAACTCAGTTTTTTTTTATTTAATTTTCTGGGTGAAAAGTAAAACCCCAATATATAAGATAAAATTAAGTTATTTTTAGGCCGAAAGGCAATTAAAATTAAGTTAGAGATTACTTTAGAGCGCTCGCATAGGGCCAGTAAGTTAATCAAGGTGATAGTTTTAGCTAGTTTTAAGATTTTTGTCTAGCATTTAAATTGAGATAATAATCAGACATGACATTACGATTGAGACACGTATTTGAGTTACTGAAAAATTATTTTTTGTCTGTCTGTACGGATGTATTTTGACTACAGCCTGCACGGCTTGGTCGATCGTCTTCAAATTTATAACATACGATTATTTTGACATTCTACAGAGATTTAAATTAATTAATTTTTTTTTTAGATTTAGTTTATGGTTCTGTTTTCATAAAATTTGAATAAATAGTTGGTAACCGTACCTACATTTGTGTGAGAATAATGCCAATTTATTTATTAATTTATTTATTCACCAATGGATATTTATCTGTTGATTACTTTAACAAGGTTTTATATACAATTAAAATTATTAATTAACATTAAAAATTCTCAAAACATATAGTTTAAAAACATTTCTATTCATTTGAAGGTCGACTTCACAATTAATAGAATTAAATAACGTTAACGAACGAGTTAAGGGTTCATTCAGTCCATAGTTTGTCCTGTGACTGGGGACGAGAAAGAGAACGTCTCTGTTTCTAAGATTTCTTTCTGGAACATAAAAAGCTATAAGATTTATTAACTCTGGTGAATTTATTCTTCCAATAGCAACATCTTTTACAAAAAGTGTACATAGTGTTTCTCTACAGCTTTTCAAAGATTTAAGATCTATTAAGGCGCACCTTGACTTATAAGAGGATAAATCTTCTGGCCAACATAAGTTTCTTAATGCACACCTTTTAAATCTTTTTTGGATGTTTTCGATCCTATGATGACTCCCCTGCGGAAGACCTGACAATGCATCAATAAAAAAGACTGATCATTTCCAATTTTCACAATCTGTTTTCGATTTGATAAATAAGATTCCAGCCATTTAAGAAAACTAAGATTGAAACTCAATTTCTCAAGTTTTCTAATAAGAAGCCTGTAATGAACTCTATCGAATGCTTTTATAAAATCTGTAAACAAAACGTCAACCTGCATTTTACGCTCCAAGGAGTTCAGGCAAAAATTTGTAAAAAGACATAAATTTGTAATGGTGGACCGACCACTGCAGAAACCATAAAAACCATTTAAAATAATTTAAACGCCATTTTATTTCTTTAAGAAATGTAAAAAAGTGTGATTTTTTTTCCAAAATCGTAGAAGCCGTTTTTAAATAAAACGGTTTTTTTAACAACGTCTTTTTAAAAATTAAAAAAATAATTCAAGAATACAAATTTAAGCACAAAAATAACGTACACCTAAAAACAAAATTAAAAAAAAATTCACTTACCCGTTTTCAAAATATTGATTTTTCAAAAAAAATTCTAAATTATTAAAAATACAAAAAAAAAGTTTTCGAAAAAAAATTAATGGGAAATTACTTAGGCTACCTATGTAAATCTTCTTCAATATCAATTTTTGTAATCGGATTAGCAGTTTTCAAGAAAGTCGAAGAAAAAAACCGGTCCTATGGGAGGAACAATTTTTAGCCCACCATATTAATTTTTTTTCCACCATGCATACCTATCAGTAGTACACTGATTTTTTTTTGTTTTTAAATTCTTGGAGGCGTTTTCTAGAAAAATAAGCTTTTACATATCAGTTATATGACAGGTACCGTTAATTTTTGAGCTAAAAGAAAATTGAAGAAAAGTCCTCTGTAGAATGTCAAAATAACCTAAAGTTCAAAATTTGAAGATGATTGTCCCAACCGTTTAGGCTGCAGTCCAAAATACATCCTAACAGACAGACAGACGGACAGAATTTTGCCAGTAACTCAAATATGTTTCTCTATCATCGTAATGTCATTGTTTTATCAAAATTTTTAATCTGCACGAATGCATAACTTGCATTATAGTACCTATAATCGCAAGTAAAAATGTGTACATATATTCTGAAAATTGAAAACTCTCCACATTCGTGTGGTGTCGCTAAAGACATTTTCAGTGATATATAAAAAAAAGAGGTTTTCTCAAAACCGAGAGAAGTAGAATCAGATCCGTAGTGAATCCATTAACACGAAAGCCACCTACAAGTCTTTTGAAAGTTTTCAGCAATGTGCATTGTTGCCAAAGGACATTTTATCAATATTGACAAAATTTTCAACAAGTGAGAATTTTTCTATTTTGTAAAATGTCTTATTGTTGGAAATTGAAAATTTGCAAAGCTACTTAACCAAAGTATATGTATAAACATTTATCCACTTAAACAAAGAAGATCTCAATGAAGAGTCTGGTTAAGTTGTCTTTATCATGCTAATGAAATTAATGCGACATTTATTTTATTCTTATTGTTGTCCTCTACGATAGAAGACCTCCCTTTTGAATGCATCTTACCAACATTGTTAGAGTTGCAAAATATAAGAGGATTTTGGCAAAGGATACTGAAAAGGAGTATTATCCAGCAAACATGTTCACCCGCACCTTATTCCCCTTATGGATTTCGGTATTTTATATGAAATGCACACATATACGACCAGAACCGATTATATTCGAAAATATTTTCATCCAGCAAAAGAAAATGATATTTTAATTCAAATCCTTATGAGCTCGTCGTCGTCGCGCCGCGCAGCACTGCTATATACATTGTATAGTATGTATGTAAAAATAAAATGTTTTCAAAGTCCCTGGGAACAAAGATGAAACCGGGAAGCTTGGTTTATGCAGATTATTGTAGCAGATCCCGGAATTAGAGAACAGATAAAACAGTTTAACTCCTATTTGGCTTTTTAAAGTTAAGGGTGCTATGTTTATTTGAGAGGGATGGTTTTTCGTCTAGACTTTGTATGGATGCCAAAAAGGCTTTTCAAATACTAAACCCAGTATCTGAAAATAAAGAAAGAAGTGAAGTTACGGAACATGAAGTAAATGTGTAATGGTTTTTGGAAATTTTTAACCGACAAAGTTATCATCAGGTTATTGGATAGTTTAATGATCTTAGTACGTGTGGGATTTGCCAGCCTTAAAAGCTTTAATTAAAATCCAATTGTTGATTTCAACACTTTTCCATGTTATAAAATACAAGATGATCATTATTGAATTGAATAATGAACCACTTTTACACTACTAGCTTTCAATCACCATTTAACACTTCCCATCGACTGGCATGGCATTAGACTATTAGGGCATCTTAAAAATATAGGTTAAATGTATTAGCAAATGTCAAAAACCATCCCCATCGTACACTCATCCATCGGCAATGCAATGGAAATTAAAATGAAAAAAAAAAAATCACGTCCCGCAGAATTGTACATTCCCACATCTGCTTAGGAGCAAACCCAAGGATGATGATAAAAATAAAAATGAATAGACTCTGCATCGTCGTCGACGATGTCGGTATATTTGCGGATAAAATGTTGATTCGGTCTGCCTTAGTATTGCAATGACAGGATTCATCATCGGCACCCCAACATCGCTCCATGGGAGCAACTGTTTCATGTTCCGTAATGAGAGTACTTTTCATATATCCAAGCGTTAAGTCAGGTGCGTTCTTCCGAAGCTCTGGGGTTCGGTGATCCATCAATCATCTTTAAGCGAATATCATTCCTTCGTTTTGTGGTAACAGTTGGAAAATATTACACTCGTCGGGAAAGCAATCCGTCCCGGCGGCATATGAAATGATATAGAACATAAGGCTAAAACAAACAAGAATGGAATGGATGCACCAGAATGAAAGCCGATTAAACGATGCCCTATAAAAGGTTTTCAGTTTTCGTACTGTGTTATTAAGAATATTTAAATTTCTGATTTAGGTGTGCAATAGGTGAAAATAAAGTAGAGAACTTCATTCAAATGACAGGTGAGTTTCCTAATTCGACATCTGGAAAAATGAGCAAGCTAGACAAATCTCTTCTTCTTAAATTTTTAACTTGAGCACAAAATTTGGCAAAAAATACTGCAATGTCCCAAAGGTACCTATAGTAATCATTTTTGGTTATTTGAAGAAACGTACGAACATTTATGTCGACATCTGATAACACTTGTCTTAAACGATACTTTTGCTGTCAGCCTACAAGAACACACCAATTTGCCTGCAACCTAACTCAAGGCTGCCAGCAGATGTTATAACTCAGCAGATGATATACTCCATTCAATCGCAAGTTTATCAAAAAAACTTCATTATCGATCGGGGCCTCATCCAAGAAGTTTTTCCAAACATACTACATACATGCTTGGGGCATCGTAACCTTGATCTGTAACGTTGCCTTCTACAATAAAAAGAACTGCAAAAGACTTTCCCAGCTGATTTCTCTTCGCTCATACGAGCTAGGAGTGCATCCAAGAAGAAGTGTAAGAATCTTCATTTTTTCAACAACATCTGCATTAGAAATAGATATCATAAATTTACAATTCATGATTGTCCTTTCTCCGTAATCGTCCTCGCTCGTACCCCGGGCAAACAATTCACCGTAAGACTTTCCTCTCCAACGAGATAAAGAGATCAAGGCGCGTTTTAGTAAGGACCGAAGTCTTGGAAACGTATGTTAAGACTGGTAAGACCACAGTCTTGTTCACAGTAGCTCAGTGTTGCGATGAGATTTCTGAATTTGGAAAGCCTCGATAGACTATAGTAGGTAATGTTGGACAGTTTTGAACCATGAAAGTTAAAGAATTGAACCACGTCAAATTCGTGCTCCACTACCCGTTTTGAGGGATCAACACTCTTCGCAGACGCAGCCACAAAATACAAAATAATACACAAAACGAATGGTCTTTTTGCTTATATTCCGAAAACAATAATTGGTTTTAGATAAAAAAAATAAATTGCACGACTGGATCGCACGTACTTGCTCTTATGTGCGGTCACAGCTTCGAATAAAATTTAAAAAATATTAAGGAAACTTCAAAGTATTTTTTCGATTTTCTGACATTTGATTGTTTGAAAAAAGTACGTAAAAATTTGAACGTCATTTTGTGGTTTTAAAATATGTGAAATAGGTTGATTTTTATTCCAAAATCGTAGGAGCAAACAAAATTAAAAAAAATCCATCTATCCGTTTTCAAAATATTGACTTTAAAAAAAATTAAGAACATTATTAAAAATACAAAAAAAAGCTTTTGAAAATATGTTAAAATTAAATTAATTAGGCTACCAACATCTTCCTGAATATCAACTTTGATTGAAATCGGGTGACCAGTTTTCGAGTTTTCTTGGAACCGTTTCCGATAAAAATAAACTTTTACTTAACGGTTATATGACAGGTATACCGTTAATATTTGAGCTAACAAAAAAACTAAAAAAAGACCTCTTTACTGTCAAAATAACCTTATATCATTGTATATAACGGGTCCGCCAAATAACTTTTTTTTTTGAAAATGCTTCATCAACATCGAGTGCAGTTTCGGCTGTGTGGCACATAGCGCCGTCTTGTTGAAACCAAATGTTGCCAATATCCTCCTCTTCAATTTTTGTGAACAAAAATTCGTTCAACATGGCCCGATAACGATCGCCATTGATTGTAACGGCCACTCCTTACTCATTTTTGAAAAATGGCTCAATTATGCCTCTGGACCAAAATCCGCACCAAAGACTGACTCGTTTTGGGTGTATCGGCTTTTCAATGTATGCGTGCGAGTTTTCTGTGCCCCAAATGCGACAATTTTGCTTGTTTACATACCCGCCAAGATCAAAATGAGCTTCATCTGAAAAGATGATTTTTTTTTGGCAAAATCGGCATCCTCTCTAAGTCGATCGCAGACAGTAATGTCGCAATATTTCCCAGCTTATACACAACCATATTCGTTCAGCGGAAGGATAAAACTAATTATCTGTCAAATCAGACATCAGCTAAGTGTTACCATTCACGAAAAAAGCACTAGTTGAAAAAAAACGTTAGATGGCGGACCCTTTAGAATCTATAGTACTACACCATCAGGCAGCATCTAGTTTAGCGAGATACTGCCGTAATAGCGCTGCAGTAGTTCTTGATATGCATTTGTATGGGTTTTGGAGAGTAAAAAGAAATATAGTGATGAAAGAATAGGTTGTATGTTATATTTTCAGAAACGTATGAGTTAGAATGATTACAAGCATTTGCAGGAATAATGAATAATAAGTACGAGTGAAAGGTTTAAAAAGTGACACTAGACCATATGGCATGGCAGAGTAAGTGAAACAAAAATGAATGGATTTTTTTTTGTTTTTTCGTAAACAAACCAAGATTGTGCGTCTTCAATTATTTTTTTGGATGTTGCATTTTTTAGGAAATTTTGTTATTTCTGTATTTTCTGTATTTCTTATACCAAAATCAATTACCAATGTTGCCATATTCGGATTTGACTGTTAAAAGGTTTAATGTATATATATTCTTCAATTTCGAACGCTAGTTAAATATAAAACTGGTGCCGATTGGTACTATGTTGTTGGACAATATTATTTTTGGTACTAGATTTTTAGTACTTAGTACTAGAATTTAGTACTATCGTAGTTTTGGTGCTATATTTAGTACCTAGTGATATATTTAGTACTAGATTTAATACTTAGTAGTAGATTTAGTATTATATGTTGTAGTTAGTAGTAGATTTAGTACTACATTTTTTTACGTGATAAGTGAATATACTCTAAAACAATAACATAGTTACAAACATATGCAAACAATGTGTTTTATTTGTAAATTAAGTAACTAGTTAGGTACTTCCACTCAAATTAAATTTTTGCAGACTTAAAAAAATTGATATAATAATCAAACATGGTAACCATTCAAAATTATTCAAAAAAACCAAACTAATAATCAAAGTTCAGTAAAAATCGCTAAAATGGTAAATTTCATCATGTTGCCGTATTGTATAAAAAACCCACCCAAAAACAATGTATTTTCAAGACAGAAATGAAATCTCCTCACACCCCTGTCTAAATTTCTATCTTCCATTCTCTCATTATCAGAAATTGACAAAGAAATAACACGAAAAAGACTTGATAATTTGCTTCCCTCTGACTGCTAACACTTTATACATCTTTCCCGTTCTGTCAATTTCTAACGTTGCATATGTGTTGAATTCATCTCCACGAAATAAAAGTCTACAAACATCTTGATAGTACTATAGATTCTATATACAATGCTTATATTCCAAATTTCAAGATGATTGACCAAACTATTTAGGCTGTAGTTGAATATACAACTCAAATATGTTTTTCTATCATCGTAATGCCATGTCTGATTGTTAGGACTTATTTTTTACGAATGCGTAACTTGCCTGCTAAGCGAATGAGCCTGGGTTCGAATCCAGCTCATAGCCATCTTCTTTTCCGTGGTACTGCCTCTTGCGAGGAACTGACAAAACCTCCAAGAGTAAAATTTGTTTCGAACAAGTGCATCTCATGTAGCCGTTCGGACTCGGCGGTAAACTGTAGGTCTCTTCCATTCTTGCAGATTAACAACACACACACAGGAATGGTTGAGAGTATATGTGACTTGACCTTGGCTCCTTAGGGAGCTGTCGCGCCAATAAATTTATTTATTTTAACTTGCCTTATAGTCCCTATAAATCGCAAGTAAAATGTTCAACAAATTTAGAGCTCAGTTCATTTCTATACACATAATAAAAATGAAGTGTCTGTTTTTAATATCAAAATAACAGCTTTTTACAAGATGCATATGAAAGTATATTATGCAGAACTTGCTGAAACAAAAACAAATTTAAAAAATTTTTCTCTTTGTCTGTCTTTCTGTCTGTTTGTTCCGGGTTATATCGGGAACCGCTATTTTGACGAAACTTTCACTGGCAGATTGCTATGAATAAATAACCAGGCTATTTTAATTACTGACTAGGTGACGCCGTTTTTTTTGGAATATTCCTATTTATGGACCGATTATGACGGGATTTTCACAGGCAGAAAAATGATATTGTAAGAAAAGTAAATCTATTTTAATTACCCCTAAGAAGCGCTGTAGGCGTTTTTTTTTTAGAAAATTCTTATTTATTCCCCGATTTTGACGGGATTTTCACAGGTAGGTAGCTGATGTTGTGAGGTGTAACTAATTACATTTAATAGCTGAAAAACGTTTTCACCTATCATTTACTGTTTAGAAGTTACACCACTTCGAAGTGTTATGTGTTTCCCAAAATTATGCAGTGAATAAGAATTCACGTCGAATTTAATGCTTTCAGAGCTAAATGTTGTCGTCTGTAAAGAAAAACTTACCTCCATGAATGGTATTTGAATCGGAGAAACAGAAAACTTTCTAGGGAAACTGCACCTTTTGTGCAATGGCTACTTATTCGACGTCGCAAATGGAAATTCAGGAGACGCAGTTTTAAAAACTATAGCTATCGTCGTTATTTGCTTTTTTCTGTAGGAAACAGGGCCATATTTTACTAGATTGGCTAAGCAAAGAAAATTTCAACAAGAAAGATTTGAGATTTGCCCGCCAGGGGTAATACTGCTGAAGAATCATTTGAAAACAAATTTATTGAAGCCAAAAGTGATAACTTTGGTAAGGGACAACCAACTGGATTGCAAATTACACTTGAAATCTATGTTTCAAAATGCTTTAGGGTTTCTTTTCAGATTAAAAAAAAGTTGCACCAGTTGATTCCACAGTGGCCTCCAGGAGAATAGGATAGGATCACTCTATCTGTGTAAACAGCAGCTCTTCCTCATGTTGTTTTGCGAATTCAATACTTCCATCGTCAATAATTAATGACAAACGCAAGAAGATTACTTCTTCATTCCATACTTCAGCCCATCTACACAACATATTTCTTTTTCTTCTAAAAGATTTTCAATGACTCATACAAATGAATGAGATAAAGAAAATCTAAGTAATCAAATTTTCAAATCAAGGATTTGCGATCTATTGTATCGAAAGCTAATCCTCTGTTACAAAGAATTCGATCAAAACTTGGTGCTTTAGCTTTTTCTAGATGCACTATCACTGCTTTTGTTGCTGCAACCGTTGTTTCCATATCAGGAATGATGTTAAAGAAACAAAGTGATGTCCACTGATTTTTGAGCTAATTGATGGATTTAACTGATAACATCGTTGAGCTTCCAAGGCTTGGTCAAGATTTTGTCTGTAACCATTACGTTCTCCTTCTGACGCTTCGGTTTCGGAGTTGAATTTCAATGTGTAAATGGGTACGGACTGAGGATTTACCACTCTGGGCTTAGTTTTCTTTATTGCCTATAGTATCGTAGCTGCAAATTGGAATTTCCTGAAGAATTTTTTTGAGAGGAAGAATTACAGTTAACTGTTATAGAATGCATCTTACGGATTTGTGATGGAACAAAATGCGGCTAATCGTAGTTCAATTTGGTTGCGACAGTTTTAGGGACTTGGTGAGAGATTTGGAACATTGATCGTGTTTTTTATTATATTTATTAATTACTAGCTGACCCGCCCGTCGTTGCTCGGGTTTCGGGTATACCACACAATTTCTGGATTTCGACAACAGCGCCACATATCGGGTCCAACCACTTAAACGCATATGATCGTCAATACTGTAGTTATGTGCATACACACAAGCGTTTTCAGAAAATAATTTGCTTTCTTGAAAACGCTTTCATAAACTTGTCACACACTGAAAGTATTCTTTTGTAAAAGCGTATTCGGGAAAGCAAATTGCTTTCAGAAAACGTTTTCAGGTCGTCACACTTTGAAAGTTTTGCTTTCCAAAAACTTTTTGCTTTCTAAAAGTTCTTCCTTTCATAGTGTGACGACACCGAAAATATCAGAGTATTCTCTGTGCCTCGACTGCGCCATCAAACTTAATCTACCTCAGTTAGAAAAGGTTAACTTCACTTAGAAAAAAAAAACATGAAGGCATTCTAAAATTCTAATCCTACATGTGTGGGCCATGAAAATAAAAAAAGAAAAAAAAACCAAAGGGATAGGATATGTCTGGGCAGGTAATGTTGTTGGCATGGCACAGGAACAGGTGCGAATCATCCGATTTTGATGATTCACTGTTATCAGTGGCAAAGCAAGGTTAGCGCACACAGGTTGGAAATCTAAAATGCAGTCAATTCTATTTCCGACTTAACAAAAACTCTTTGATACTGTCCATCTCCATGAGTAGGATGCAACGCTTGTTTTACTGTTATCCATTCATTTTGACATTAACAAGATAAATCACTTTGGTATGTAATGTCTAGCTTTGAGGGTAGGCATTGTCCAAAAAGCTGTTAGGAAGCCAAAGCCAAAAGCAAGTACCAGCTACCAGCTGGGTAGTGGGCGATTAGAGGAGAGTTCGTTCCTAGACAATGATGGACAGTTTCATTGTTTGCTTGGCCATTTGTGTTTCTCTAGATGTGCATGCAGTGTATTCCCTGATATTGAACTACCTTCTGTTGGGTATATTTAGCTTGGAAGTGCCACTTTAATTTGAGTTGTGCAAGTGACGGCTAAAAGAAAAAGTCGGCTTTACTTAAATTTGGTCAGTCAAATGATAAGTGCTTTTTTATACCAGATGTCAGACTCATTCACAAATAAGTCACGAGCTTTTCTTTAAAGATTTAACATAATTCAAATCCTGCTTGTTACAAAATCTCTGTTTAAAAAGGTTTTCAAAAGTGATTTTAATCAATTAAATAGTTTTTTATTAACATCTTTAAAATATTATTACCAACAAGAACTTTTACATAATTCAAATGCTTCCAGGAAAATGTCACTTTCCCCTAAACTGTTTTTTTATATTGAAACACAAAACATCAAAAACAGATTTCAAAGTAACAATAAAACCTTAAGACATCATACATAATCTAAAATTCTTGTAAACGATACAAAAACTGTCACTTTCACTGGTTAAAACAACATCCGCAACATATCGCAGTAAATTTATTACTTTTAACTGGAAAACAAATCATCTGCCATTACGTGACATGTTTCCGTTTCCCCCTAATTTTATTATCAACATATCCACTGAAATAACTTTTCTTGCAGATGTGTACTCTTATGTGTGGTGTGAATGTGGATCATACTCAAAGGACGACTCCTTCGGATTCTGGAGTGTGCAGACATCGTTATCACAATTTACGTCAGTCAAAAAAGAGCAATAATGCACATATGAATTATATGTGAATATTGAAGACATGAAGATGAGTGGTGTACGTCAAATGACTCAACTTAGACATTACCTATTCATGGTGATGTTCTCGAGACCAATATGAGATGGTGCTCTCTACAATCTTCCACCCCCATGTCCGCCAACAGCAGCGATTTGATTGCGAATTGGGTCTTTGGGACATTACAAACGATGTCTGACTGTTTTTTACTTTTGTGTGTATTTTATTGGACACACTTAATGTATTATTGCCAACCAAGTTTAATATATACAAAGACGATTTAATTTAGTGAATATATTTTAAAGTTTTGATTTTTTGCGGAACGATTTTAGAATTTAGAAAATATAGGCCAACTCTTAGCTTATCTTTGTTTGAATTCCGGAATTTTTTGGTGAAAATATTTAAGAAGGTTAGCAAATTGTAAAATTAAAAGGACGACATTGTTAACTGATGAATAGGTTGCCGTCACTCTATTGTCACGCTACTTGTTTACCACTCCACTGCCGCTTGCCATTCCAATATCACTACATTTCTTCACCACTTCAGTACGCGCCCAGCCTTAGGGAAACCTATTTCAGAACTGGACTTTGTCTATTGAATACTTTTTACAATATCAACCAACACATTGCCTAAATCTTTTGAAGAATCTCATGTTCTGATTCTTGTACTTTAGGCTGCATCTGTATTGATTTACTTAATAAGAAAGCCGGCCATTTAATGCCACCTCAACGATCTACATCATGCCACCCGTTTCGCACCTAACTCTACTCCTAGTCTCCTTGACCTAATTATAGTTTTTGATCCTTCATATGTTTTTTATAGGACCAATTACCCTTGGATGGTTTTTCCGATCACGATTTGCTTTTCTGTACGTATAATATTGCTTTTTCGCATTTACCTACGCCTACGTTTTTTGCCTCACTTGTGATTCGTCGAGCCAAAAAAAGATTTTTTATATCAAAGCTAGATACTAACCAATCTTCTTGTCGGCTATGGAATAACCTTCGTTCTATTGGAATACGAAGAAAGCAAGTAGTTCATAACATTCCCGACCAACAAACGGAAACGGAACTAGAATTTCAGGTGGTATCTGAATATGAGGTGCTTCAAAACTTAAAGTCAATTAAGTCTGATGCAGTCGGAGAAGATGAGGTCCCTGTTAGTTTCATCAGAATGATTATGATCCATATTCACTCATATGATAAACTTATTACGTAATATCATCATCATTTCCTGATTTCCGTCCAATAAGTATCTTGCCTTGTCTGTCAAAGGTTTTTGAAAAGATTCTGGCAGCATAGATCACTAGTCACATTGATCGGTTTAATTTGTTGTCTTTATATCAATCAGGCTTCCGAGCTCATCACAGTTGTCAAACTGCGATGATCAAGGTGCCTAAATGATATTCGGATTCAGTATGATCTTGACAATGTGACTGTTCTATGTTTTTTGAAAGCCTTTGACAGAGTAAATCATCAAATACTTTGTTTGAAATTAAAGAGATACTTTGGTTTTCACGACAGAGCAGTGCAACTAATAAAAGATTATTTATCTAATAGAAGCCAGAGGATTAAGGTTGATCAGGGTATACCTCAATTTATGAATCTGCAAAAACCGGTTCCACAGGGCTCCATTTTAAGACCAACTTTATTTTGTCTTTTTATTAATGATTTACCTAAAGTTTGTTCAAATGTTTCAATTCACTTGTACGCTGATTATGTGCTATTTGTCTCGCCCTATTGGCTTACAAGAGGATCTTATTTTAAGGATGAATGAGGACTTCCTTGCAATCTCCAATTGGTCCCTAAACAACGGATTAAATCCATCTAAGTCACAATTAATTGCGGTTTCTAAGATACCTTGAATTTACCATCTGCTTATCTTCTTCAGGTCAAACTTAAGTTTATGAAAAGTATGAACGCTCTCGGTATTAAGATAAATACTTCTCTATCGACTGAAGATCAGGTGAATTTTACCATTGGACGAATTTATGGTGGACTGCACTGCACAAGCTTTGGCTGTTTTCAAACATAACCCTCAAAAACACTAAAATGATGCTTGTTAAAACATTACTTGTTTCTTTAATTGACTATGTCAATTTTGTGTATCGCAAACTTGATTCTCATTCTCAGCATAAACTTCTTGTCGCATTCAATGGTACATATATGGACTCAGGAGACATGAACACATATCATATTACCATAAACTGGTCCTAGGATGCTCTTTTCAACATTTCCTTGATGCAAGATGTATCTATGCACAAGATCATTCAAAATAGAAAATAGAAAGCCACATTATATTTATAAAAAGCTTGTTTTTACCCAATCTGTTAGAACTCTGAATATTGTAACACCATCTTACAACTACTTGAATTCTTCGCGCCTATTTATTGTTTATGTTACAAAACTATGGAACTCTCTGTCAGTAACAATGAGGAAAATTATAGGTACTGCCAATTTTATGAAGGCAATTAGACTTCACTTTTCTTAACATAAACTAAAATAACAAATACATGTTCTTCATTTAGATTTAAAATATGTTTATATATAAAATAAATATAGTATTAAATAATTAATTAATAATATATATTTATTTGATTTTTTTATGAAATGTAACCAAAATTAACGGTAATATTAAATACTTAAAAATAATAAAATTGAAATTAAAAAAATTAATTAAATTGATAGGTATACGTGTTCTAGGTAAAGAAAAGAAACATTATAAAATAAAAATGTGTGCGGTCACATTGTAAAATAAAATTTAAGAAAATTAAAGTGAACATCAAAGCATTTATTCGATTTTTGAGACTTTTGATTGTTCGATTAAAGTTAAATTGTATTGGGTGAAATAATTTAAACGCCATTTTGTTTCTTTAGAAAATGTAAAAAACTGTTGGAGCCGTTTTTAAATAAAACAGTTTTTTCTAGCAACTTTTTTTTAAAAAAATAAAAAAAAATAATTCAAGAATACAACCTTAAGCACAAAAATAACGTTCATTTAAAAAATAAATTAAAAAAAAATTCACATATCCGTTTTCAAAATATTGATTGATTTAAATTTTTTTTTTTAAATTATTAAAAAATACAAAATATGAGTTTTCGAAAAAAAATGTATGCAAAATAACTTAGGCTACCTAACATCTTCTCGAACATTAATTTTGATAGTAATCGGATCACGAGTTTTCGAGACAGTCGAAGAAAAAAAAACCGGTCCTATGGGAGGTATCGTTTTTAACCCACCATATTATTTATAATTGCGATTTATAGGGACTAATAAGGCAAGTTATGCATTTGTAAAAAAAAACAAAATCTAACAATCAAACATGACATTACGATGATAGAGAAGTCAAAAAAAGTGGGTGCAGGAATTCCGTCCGTCTGTCTGTCTGTCTGTCTGTCTGTCTGTCCGTATCGATATCTACAGCCTGAACGGTTGGGCCGATTTGATTCAAACTAGGTATATAGTATTTTTAGAGTGCTCTACCCGATTGTTTTTGGAATTGGCGTTCTAGCTGCAAAACTAACGGTACCTGGCATATAACTTTTAATGAAAAACTTATTTTTCTCGAAAACGGCTCCTACGATTTTGATAAAACTTTCTGAATGATATTTTCTATAACGGTACCTCCCATACGACCGGTTTCTTAAAATCAGATTTTCTCGTTAACTAATTGATGGATTTTGATGAAATATGTAGTGTTTTATGATTTAAACAATATTGCTTATTAAAATTTTCAAAAACATTTTTTTTATTTTTAATAATTTAAAAAAAAAAATTTGTTTTTTGAATTTTTTGCAAACGGATCTATAGATTTTTTTTTTTAATTTTTCTCCTAGTATAAACTATAGATTTCTTTAAATTGACATACTCAAAAAATATTTAAAATATGTTTTCGAAAAGTTAAAAAAAAAACATTTTTTTTGAAAAAAACTGTTCGAACGATTTTGAAAAAACAGGAAAAGAAATAAGATATTTTACAACATTTTTTCCAAAAAACGTTACGAATAGTTTTTTTTTGATTTCATAAAAAATTTTCCCCAAAATTTTATTTCGTATTGCTCTGCTGAGCCCTAGCCATTAGTCAAATAAAAGTAGGTGAAAACCTACATACGTACTTACGCATTTTAAAGCATTTCATCATCATAAAAGCAAACAGAATAAATAAGGAAGCCTATGATAAACACACAAAAACAACTAGCAAATAAAAAAACTATTCGATTACTACTGAATGCAAAAATATCAATCGAGAAAACAAAAGCTTACACCTTCCTATAAATAAACAAAACCACTGTGTTAACTATTAATATTGTCTCGATACCCACTCGCTTAAAAGTATTTGGAATGTGTATCTTAATTTTAGTACCTACCTTCATTCCAAACTTATTATAGGTACCTGATATCCTTATACTCCATTAATACCTACCCACACCATACGTTTATCGATTCATCAAACATAATTAAGCTATTTTAATTAGTTTGATTTCAAAAAGTAAATTATTGTTATTGAGACCTATATAGGTCCTTATACCTAGCATTATTGCCCTACTGCTGATTCCCACGAATCTTTATGCCAGTTGTTCAAATTTGTCCATACCAAAATGAAAACTAAATCGAAAATAAAAACAAAACCTTTTAAAGCTAAAATACAATTCTTGGGTACTCAACTTAAATTCTTTTAATACATTCACTACGGACTTTATTCTAGTAGTAAACATAAGCATTTGTGCAATTTCTTGTTTTTTTTTCAAAAAAGAGTGAAGGTGAAGGCCTCTTTCTTAAGGATATGTAACAACTTTTTACAGTCCATTTGTTAAAGTGTGGGCAACACACAATAATATACATTTGGCAACAGTGGCATTGTCGTCTGTGCTGTGCAATATTAGAAAATCTTTAATATAGAAATGCTGCATCAATAAATAAAATTTTGATCAACTCGATTCTGGACGAGTGCCAATTTTGTGCGGTTTTGAGAGAAGGCAAAGTTTTGTGTTCAGTTCGATTTCCTTTTTGTTTTCAAAATCACGTATTTTTTTTTAATTTGTTATTAAATCGTTGTTCTTCTAGCTGAGTAGCCTATATGTTTGTAGCTTTGTTTACCAAAAAAGGATACAAGTTAAATGTAGCTAAATACATAGATACATATGGATAGGTACTTTCACAGCTGCAGTCTGAGTTTTAAACAACTGTGGACAGACACATACATCACATGGATTTTTACTTTTTGAAAGAAACTTTGGAAACTATTGATTGGTCCAATTATTATTTCACCCTGGAAAAATTGTACGCTGGTAAACATAGTTATAAATAAATAAATCTATACTTTCTTCCTGATAAAGTCCTTTACCCAGCTTTAATGCACTCGCGGCTAGTTGGATCTATCTGGATAGTCAACTCAACTTGCCATTTTTGAAAATTTAACAATTTAACTAGGAAAGTACTTCCATATTTGATGATTAGTCTTTTGCAGATGCCACACACCGTCCAGGATAATCAGTTCTGGTCGTTGTGGCTTCTGATGGATGCATGAATCATATTATTTGGCTAACGCCACAGTGGCTGCAGACTGTGGTGTTATTTTCCCGCCATTGCGTTTAGATGAGATTTTGATTTATGATCATTTAATAGTTAATGTGAAATTTAAAAATTATTTTCAGCAAAACTTGAATGACTTGAGAATTGAGATTTTGAAGCAAGGGAAAACTTTTTGGCAGCCATAGAGTGTCTTAAATTTTGAAAACAACTCCAGGGTATTGTAATTATGAATAACGGCAGCTTACAAAAATAAAAGGCACGACTGGGTCGCACGTACTTGCTCCTGTGTGCTAATCCTTTTTAGGTACAGGCGTCTTTTTGACAAAGATTTAATACTAATGATTTTTTGACGTGTAACTTCTTTAGAATCGTTGTGGTTTGAAGCTCGAACGAACATGCGTCACGATAAAGGGATAAACACATAAATATATAGGATTGTTAGCTGTTGCAGTTTTTTAGTGTATTATCTTTCCACTTGTTGTTTACTGTTTATAATATAATTTGCTAAAAGAAAGATATAAATGACTTTTTTCAGTTTAACGTTCATTTTGGTATGGACAAATTTGAACAACTGGCATAAAGACTCGTGGGAATCAGCAGTAGGGCAATACTGCTAGGTATAAGGACCTATATAGGTCTCAATATCAATAATTTACTTTTTGAAATCAAATTAATTAAAATAGCTTAATTATGTTTGATGAATCGATAAACGTTATTAAATTTATTTCGTTAAAATATCTTTTTAAATAAAAAAGTTATCCGCCAATTTGTTAACAATCATCCATTTTTTTCGAGGTACACCCAGCCTTAATGGAATTTATTAGGATATCAGGTACCTATAATAAGGTTGGAAGGAAGGTAGGTACTAAAATTAAGATACCCATTCCAAATACTTTTAAGCGAGTGGGTATCGAGACAATATTAAAAGTTAACACAGTGGTTTTGTTTATTTAGGGGCAGGTGTAAGCTTTTGTTTTCTCGATTGATATTTTTGCATTCAGTAGTAATCGAATAGTTTTTTTATTTGTTAGTTGTTTTTGTGTGTTTATTTATCATAGGCTTCCTTATTTATTCTGTGTGCTTTTATGATGATGAAATGCTTTAAAATATGTATGTATGTAAATTTTCACCTTCTTTTATTTGACTAATGGCTAGGGCTTAGCCGAGCAATATGAAATAAAATGTTGGGGAACATATCTTATGAAATCAAAAAACACAATTCATAACGTTTTTTGGCAAAAATGTTGTAAGCCATCTTATTTCTTTTGCTGTTTTCTATTTTATGAATTTTTCATTTCAAAATCCTTCTACCAGTTTTTTCAAAAAAAATTTTTTTTTGAAAAACTTTTCGAAAACATATTTTAAAATTTTTTTGAGTATGTCAATTTTAAGAAATCTATAGTTTATACTAGGAGAAAAATTTAAAAAAATATCTATAGATCCGTTTTCAAAATATTCAAAAAACAATATATTTTTTTTTAAATTATTAAAAATTAAAAAAAAATATTTTTGAAAATTTTAATAAGCAATATTTTTTAAATCATAAAACACTATATATTTTGAAAATATCATCAAAATCCGTTTATTAGTTAACGAGAAAGTCTGATTTAAAAAAAACCAGACATATGGGAGTGGGAGGTACCGTTATAAAACTTTTTCTGAAAAATCCATTAAAACTAAAAAATAGATTTTGTATAGAAAACAACATTCAGAAAGTTTTATCAAAATCGTAGGAGCCGTTTTCGAGAAAAATAAGTTTTTCATTAAAAGTTATATGGCAGGTACTGTTAGTTTTGGAGCTAGAATGCCAATTCGAAAAACTGTTGGGTAGAGTACTCTAAAAATACTATATACCAAGTACCAAGTTTGAATCAAATCGGCCCAACCGTTTAGGCTATAGGAATCGATACGGACAGACAGACAGACATACAGACATACAGACAGACGGACGGAATTTCCGGTCCCACTGTTTTTTGATTTCTCTATCATCGTAATGTCATGTTTGATTGTTAGATTTTTTTTTTCGAATGCATAACTTGCCTTATAGTTCCTATAAATCGCAAGTGAAAAACGGCAAGACAGCCGTTGATCAATTTCATAAAGTGCTCGGATGGAAGAAACACAATTCGAAATTCTTTTTTCTATCCTGGGGGAGAAATTAACTTCACTCACATAGAAATTCAATTCAGGCGGAATGCCTATTTGTTTTTACGTTGATGTAAGTTGTATACTAAAACTAAGGAAAACCAGTATATTAACATTCTCAAACTACACTTTGGCAAACGTTAGCTTGAGCATTTCGCATGAGTTTCAACAGTTCGAGAAATTATCTTGAAAACGTGAAGTGGGACGCGTTTTACATAGAATTTATTTATCAGTTATCACCACCCAGTGATGTGGAAAAGATCACAACTGACAATTTCAACGAGGGATCAGGATAAAGTGGCCTCCACCTTCTGGCTCTTTTTATTACAACTTTAAAAAATACCACTGTGTTATTGGTTACAATACAATTTCTGTTCCTTTACTGTCGTTATTTGCGCTTGAGGAAGGCAAAGCGATTATAGTGGCATTTTAGTAGTTAGTGGTTTTGGGATGAAGTAATCTTTAACTCAGAAGTCATACTCACACCCCATATATTTTGTAGGAAATGTGGCGTTTCCTTTTAAGAACACCTTGATGAAACACTCTCGAAAACATCTAACAAGGTGTTAAAACCTTCATGACAACTCAATAATCTTGGAGATTTACATCGACATCAAACATAAATAAATAAATAAACAATAAATAAATAAATATAAAGTCCTTAGCGCAAAATTATAGACAACCTATTTTTAATACATTAACTTCGCACTACTTAAAATGTTTAGTTCTGCACTAAGTTGTCCTCAATTATAAACATTAAAACCCCTTTACAAGTTAAAATCAAATTTTAAAGTTTGAGAACTTTAGAAAATGTTGTTGTTATTGGATCTAGGCAGGGTTTGTGTTTTGTGTATAGTTTTATTTTCAAAATGGTGTTTTGAGAACGAGTTGTCATTCTCTCAGAGAGTTTTTAGTTTCAGCATTGTATATAGAATGTATAGTACTACCATCAGGCAGCATCTAGTTTAGCGAGATACTGCCGTAATAGCGCTGCAGTAGTTCTTGATATGCATTTGTATGGGTTTTGGAGAGTAGAAAGATGAAAGAGTAGGTTGTATGTTATATTTTCAGAAACGTAAGAGTTAGAGTGATTACAAGCATTTGCAGGAATAATGAATAATAAGTACGAATAATAAGTACGTAAGGTTCAAAAAGTGACACTAGACCATATGGTATGGCAGGGTAAGGAAAACGAAAGTGAATGGATTTCCCTTTGTTTTTTCGTAAACAAACCAAGATTAATTATTTTTTTGGATTTTGCATTTTTCAAGAAATTTTGTTATTTCTGTATTTTCTGTATTTCGTATACCAAAATCAATTACCAATGTTGCCATATTCGGATTTGACTGTTAAAAGGTTTAATGTTTATATATTCTTCAATTTCGAACGCTAGTTAAATATAAAACTGGTGCCGATTGGTACTATGTTGTTGGACAATAGTATTGTTGGTACTAGATTTTTAGTACTTAGTACTAGAACTTAGTACTATCGTAGTTTTGGTACTATATTTAGTACTATATTTAGTACTTAGTAATATATTTAGTACTAGATTTAGTACTTGGTAATAGATTAAGTATTATATTTTGTAGTTAGTAGTAGATTTAGTACTATATTTAGTAGTTAGTAGTAGATTTAGTACTAGAATTATTAACGTGATAAGTGAATAGACTCTAAAGCAATAATATAGTTACAAACATATGCAAACAATGTGTTTTATTTGTAAAATAAGTAGGCACTTCCACTCAAATTACATTTTTGCTGGCTTAAAAAAATTGATATAAAAACCAAACATGGTAACCATTCAAAATTATTCAAAAAAAAAAAAAACCAATAATCAAAATTCAGTAAAAATCGTTAAAATGGTACATTTCATCATGTTGCCGTATTGTATAAAAAAACCCACCCAAAAACAAATATACAAATTTCCCAAAAGGTATGTTATGTCGTTGGTTTAAAAAAGAAGAAGCATTCTTTCAATGAAAAAAACAGATCTCAGACAAATAAGGGAACTGCTCTGTTTAAAGTGACCAATTGGCTAACATAGCTGGAAGAAACTGAGTTTGGAGATGAGGAAGATTAGAAAAGAGAAAGGAAGAAATCAAACTAAATATCAGTTAAATTGGAATAATTCTATATAAAAAAATATAAGATAGAAAAAAATCGATTCAAAAATCAATTAAATTTAAAAATAAAAAAATATTTTTTTACATAAAACCCTTGCAAAAAATATTTATAAGCTTCCAAATTGAACAAAACAAATGTACATTCAATATATTTCTTTGACTTCAAACAATAATTATTGTTTTCTATTTATTTTGTTATCCAAATATCATGTTTTTGGTTTATTTTTTTTGGAAGTTTAAATTTTTCGTTCTATTTTTATAAAAAAAATTGGTTGTCTGTATAGTCGGTTTACTGGCGATAATTTTACGTGATAACGTCAAAAGAAAACATTGATAGCAGCAACACCGACATACAGCCCGTTAGCTCACACTATATACAAGTCCACTAATCACGTCAAAAAATCTAGTACTAAATCTACTACTAACTACTTAATCTAGTACTACATTCTAGTACTAAGTACTAAGTATCCAGTATCAAACATACTTTTGTACTAACAATCTAGTATCAATTGGCAGCAGTTTTATAATAAACTAGCGGTACCCGGCGCGCGTTATTACGCCCTAGAAAAAACATGTTTTAATGTGAAATGCGTAAATAATGCAAGCGGGACCAAACATTCACAGGAACGATCCCTGGAAAAAAAACTATATACCCTGTGAATTTCATAAAAATCCGTTGAGCAGTTTAGAAGTACATACTCGACAAACATACACACATACATACATCTGATGTTTGCCTAGTGCTCAGAATACGTATGCATCAATTTTTGTCACAATTCAGGACCGGTGCACACTTGCGTCATTTTGACGCAGCGGTGACGCTTTTGCGTCTTACAGTACTCACACATAAATATAGTGATGCACACACTCGTCAGATGCTACCGCCTCATTATGAGTAATGTAAGACGCAAAAGCGTCACCGCTGCGTCAAAATGACGCAATTGTGCACCGAGCCTGTGCCACCAAAAAATGACCCACGAACCCTCTTGTTAAATCCACACACACACACACCAATAACTACATCTCTTTTCTACTTTAACAAAACTCCGCCTATTTCGTATTTCTTTTTCTCTTCTTGTTGTTTTTGAATTTGAGTGGAATTATTTTGGGAGTTTGCGCCTGTTCTTTTTCATGTTCGCCTGGTGCTCAAAATACGTTTGCGATCGATTTTGGTTTAAAAAAGACCCATAAGCATGATTCATGAGTCTTATCAGTATTAGTCATGTTATTTCGTATGTGTAGCCTGTAATCGATTTATAAGACGTTATCACGTCAAAAAAATATTAATATATATTAAAAAAAGTGCAGTTTTATAGCCCCTTTTTTAATTTAATTTTTTTAAATATCCTTTTCTTTTGAATGATATTTCTCAATATATTGCAATTTTGTTAATTATTCAAATAAATAAACCAATTATATATGTCACTGCGAATCAAACAAAAAATTAATCAATTTATTAATCGAAACAAAAATTTAATGCAAACAAACAAAATTTACAAAATTTAATAATTGGTCATTCGAAGTCGAAGGAAACCTGGTGGCCAAATACAAATTTCACAATATTTCAGCCTTCTTATTATGAAAACTAATTACATACGATCGGAGTTACCTTATCTAAAGTTCACCCATACACCATCTACTTTGCGTAAACTGCAGTGCAAAAGCATTCAAAATCAAAGCTTTTTATGTGCTTTAAGAATCGAAAAACGATCAAGTCGTATTTATAGTATTAAAGTGTATAACATAAAGTAAAGTATATTTAATGTTGATTTTTATTTACATATTCTGTAAATGTTTTGTTATTTTATATTGTTAAATGAATTATTTTTTTAAATAAATTAAGCTATATATATTGCTGTTGTTGTTTCTATTAAAAAGGGATTGGGCCTACTGCGGATACCTTTTCTTCATTGTGTTGTGGAAAAAGATAAATCGAGTTTCTATATTTTAGTAAATTGTTATTGTCAGATGGCTTTGAGACAACGCGTCGAAGTGTGGAGAATATTGCTACCGTTAAAGCCCGCCGTATTTGATCCAAAATAGTCGATTTCACGGCGTTATTAAAAAATTAACTTACGCAGACGACATTGACATCATCGGCAGATGTTTCCAAGCCGTACAAGACTCCTTTAGCCAGATCGAGCGGGCAGTCTATAGTAGAAGACAACGTGGCAGATCTTGCTTACGTTGGAAAGATGGCGTAGACCAGGACGCCTTTGGGGATATTGGGATGCGCAACTAACGTCGGCCAGCAATCGGGATGTATGGAAGAATTTGTTGAATGAGGCTCGGACCGGATCCCGGTTGTTGCGCTGATGATGATGATGAAAGCAATAGTCAGACGTTCCTGGGGGCGATAATACACCAACATATGGTCCTCTTATCAGGGTTAGAGGTTAGAAACAAGTTATGAGTGTTTGCGGCTAGGTCATCAACGTCCAATAAGAAATTACCCTCTGAATAAAGATTTCAGCAAACATACCTTCGGGTGTTGTCCTGTATCGAGTCAGAATGCAAAGTCAGAAAACATTGTGCACATTGAAATTGTCCCAAGTAACGATATCAGCCATTCTGATAATTTGTTTATGTTTATTTCTACAGACTGTAAATTAATAACGATAAAATGAAAAAAATACCATTTTTGACATATATATGTATGTAAATAATTGTTTTAACTTTTAGGACCCTTACCCTTACATAATTTATAAAACTACTTGTAAAGTAACCTTGCCTCAAGCATTGTTCAACTAAATAAAAAAAACTCAATCATTACACATATCTTACTGTCTGGGCCACAAGATAACTTATACACAGTACACACATCTGCCATGTGCTCCCTTCTATTCTAAGTTCACACAAATACCCAAAGAAGATTCATCATAATTTTGGGGGTTGTTTACAACCACCTTAACTTACACAATATGGCTTATTTGTTTGCAATATGAATGTCATAAGAACCCCCCCCCCCCTATGACAAAATATTTAAACTGGGGTATGCTAAGGGTTTCGGTTTTTTTAAGGCGCCATGTCAGCTTTTATGCTAATCAGGACTCAATTTGTGCGATAGTGTTCCTAAAAGACAAAACCATCTATTAAACGTTCGCATAAATATCCTATATGAGACCAAACTCACCCTTCTCCTGGGCTATAATAAATCAGGAAACACGATGTTATCAGGGATAGTCCCCATGTCAACAAATCATTGGAACCCTAAGCGTTTAATTGATTTACCCCTAAAGCGATTATCACCTTCCGTTGAGACATGATGCTGCTGTGCACTTTCCTCTGTCGTTTTTCCTTTTATCTACCTACCATCATAATCCACTTCAAATTACCGTCCAAAACGGAAATCATCCGGCATCTCACATTACGCATCTTGAACTCCTTTCGAATGGATAGGTCTCTTCCCTTGATGAGGAGACGTGTGGACGGGTGGTAGGTTGGTGTTTTGATTTGTTTTATTGCCATGAGAATCACAACTCACAAGAGTGTAGACAGAACAAAAAAAAATAAATATAATATATACATAAATTGTACACCTGATATAGAGATGTAACTATTGGAATTGTGTCTGCGAAGATATTTTTCCATTGTTACGTCATAGAATTTTGAGGCGAATTCAACCACCCACGTGGTTTTCAATATTGCGAGAGATAAATCACCAAAAAAGAGTACAACTCTCTTAACATCCTGAAACTGAACTGAGCACAATTTGATACTAAAATGCTGCCACTGCCAATGCTTTTAAATATGTGAAAAATAGGTTAAAAAAAATAAATACTTGGTACATCAGCACCAAAAGTTTAATGAATAATATAGAACTGGAAAATGTCATCCTCGATAATGATTTCTTTATCATCAAAGATCCAGCTGAGATTGTGGTGATGATATGATGGTAGAGACTGCTTTTCAGCAAGTGTATAAGGTAAATGAGTGCATTCAAATGAATCATGATCTGGAGAATACAACTCGGGTGAATCATTTTGACTTTAATTGATTTTACCGCGGGTTTAATGAGGAAAATTTGGAAAACATCAACATCATCGCCAAAGAAAAATGGGCCAATTTCGCTGCTTTTTAGAAGGTGAAACTTCAAATCATCTTCTTATCACTAACGAAAAAGAAGTCAACAGTAGTCGATGGTATATACACAGCGTTTTACTATGACATCTATGACCGCATCCCTACTATACGCTATCACATCGTGAAGAGGCTTTACGTGGACACCTGCCTATTGAGGCTTAATTCCACGGTGGGCCTACCCACTTATGGAGTTCCCTTGGGGCGGACAAGACCCCTAAAGTGGTTTACCAGACCACACTATCATCTAGAGTGGTCCGCTAAACCACTCTAGTAGCAAATAATGAATTTCTCATGGTAAATTTATCCTCCTTGCTAAGAAGCAGGGCCTATCATGCACCCCTAGTATCAAGGTTTTATAAGACAATGAATACACGCTTCTTACGAAGCCGTGCCATCCTCCCGTGCCTTTTCGCTTCCGCATTTGGAGTAACCACAGCCCCCGTGAAGCGCCCACAAGGGGGCCTACCTCAATTTTAAAAGGCGACTGCTACCGAGACAAGCTCACGTAATCAGCCGGGGCTCCTGTTAACCCACGTTACCTACTTTTAGACCCTAGGTGAGGCAACCAAGGTGAAGACTAGGACACTCCCTGAATACCCGCCTAGAAGCATGGTTACAGCCTCTTATCCTTACGGAAAAAGTGGTGATCGCTTAACTAGACTAGGTATTGGAAGGCTCGTACTTCCGGAAACCTGACCATAGGCCAATTCTGCCCCCGGACCTATAGGGGAGGATGTTTTAGCAGACTCTTACTCCAGGCACATCCATACCGTGGGCCTATTCTTACATCCCCGAACCCACAGGGGTAACTATACGTTATCAGCTAACTAACCGCTCTGCACATATGCAACCATCTCAACGCATCCGAATATAAATACCCCGTTGATGGTTGACTACCTTAATACAACTCAATATGGTCCACTGTAGTCTAGCACAAACTTACTCATCAAACCACAAACAGTTTTCGCGCCAACCCCCGTCAACCATCGTTCATCATCATACGCACTGCTCTAACACACGACAGCCAAGCAACCATCAACATCAACCGCTATACTGGTATACTGGTGTATATCAAGCAGAGGCACTGACCATTTAAATGAAATCGATGGTCACGTGATGCATTACACTTCAGCGAGTTTCAGTTCACAGTGTATGGCTGCAGAAGAATCGACATGAGGAAGCATAATTTTCAACGAAATTTGTTCTCTACCAGCCTGCGGTGGACAATTAAGTCAATATTAAGTTAGTACCAATCTAGAGTACCAGTCTTGTACTTTGTTTGCAAAGAAATAGCAATTAAATTAAGGTGTTACACCGCTAAAGAAGCTTCACTCCACCCATTTATCCCTCTCTGTGCTTCTTTAAAGTATAGCTTGGACCGAGAATGTACTGCCAGCCGATCACCAGTTTATTCCTGGTTTGCATTGCCAGGGCCGGAGCTTCTCTCCACCGTTTATCCCTTGCTCTACTTTCGAAGTAATGCTTGGACCGAGAAGCCACTGCACGCCGATCGGTCGTTTATTCCTTGTTTGCATTGCTAGCACCGGGACTTCACTCCAACCATTTGCAGCTTGAGCCGAGAGGCTAGTTCTAGCCGATTAACCGTTTATTCCTTGGTTTGCATTGCCAGCACCGGGACTTTACTCCAACCGTTTATCCCTTGCTCTGTTTTCAAAGTAAAGCTTGGGCCGAGAAGCAATTACCAGGCAATCAACCGTTCATCCCTGGTTTGCATTGCCAGGGCCGCATATGAAATACCTTGTTAGTTATTTAGGTTTACTATGTTGGTTATAGATTATATGAAATACAGTGTTAATTATTTAAGGTTCCGAGCGTGTTTATAAAGTATACGAATTACCGTGTTAATTATTTAGGTTTTCTGTTAGTTATATATATAAAATTTGACATCCTTCTCTTGGCAAATAATAAAACGCTGTCAATTGTACTCCTACTACTAAATAAAGAAATCATTTATTAAAGGAATTCTGAACTTTTTGTCTTTTATTTGGGAAACACCCTGGACACCGATGAGCTCACCTCAGCCTAATAACAAAGAGTTTCACAGACCTTTATCTAAAGTTGACCAGATGAGGTATAAGTAAGGTGCCAATAATTAAACAAGAGGCTTGAGAACATCAAACCGGGATCAGATGCCTTTAAAAAAAAAAAACTAAACAGTTCGTCGGGAAAAAGAGCTCGATTCCAGCTACCATAACACACGGGCAACATTCTCCAACAACGCTTTCGCTTACCACTTTGAATAAACTTTTAAGGATCGCCCGCCTAATCATCTTCCTGAATTCATCGAAGAAGTAGAAAATAAATATGAAGAAGTTGTAGCCTTTGACACTTCACCTTTAATGAAGACAATCCTCAACTAGTACCACAAATTGCAGATGATTTTACTTCCTTCGAGAACGTAATCCACGGAGAAAAATTCTAAGAAGTCAGCAGGAAATTATGATATTTCTAAATTTGTGCTTAAAAAGCTACCATTTTTCTGCTACCGATCATCTTCAAAAACTGCCTGATCGACCGCTAATTCCTCGAAACATGAAAAACGGCATATTCCAGTCAAACGGTACTTTCACGTTACAAAAAATATACAAATGGATTTTTTTCGAATCCTATGTTTTTTGGAATCCGAATCTGAAGAAACCCAACAAAATTTCCTGGTGCGTTTTGAGATATCCGCGAAAAACCAGAATTTTCGCACTTTTTTCGGTTTTTTTGCTTAAATCTCGGAAACTGCATCTTAACTGAAATTTCACCCACAACTAAATGAAAGACCATTAAATTTGCTACAAAATTCATGCATATTGTTTATTTCTTAGGTGTACCGTTAGCCAGTTAGAAGCGCATTTAAATTTCAACATAATTTCCCATTTCTTTAAAAAAACAATTTTTTTTTACATATGAATTTAGTAACGGTTTTGGAAGGTTCTCTACTACAGCCGAAAAATTGTTTTTTTTACAGAAATGGGGCTAACGGTACGCCAGAGAAATATGCGTGAAACAGATTGAACCAGCAACAGCAACAGCGGCCGCCATTAATTTAGAACCAATGTATTTCAATGGCTCAAATTAGATTAGACCAGCACCAGCAACGTCACCAGCGTCGTTAGACCAAAGTCCTAAATTTGCTGTTGCTGTTCCATTGCTACCAACTTTGAGCAAGTGAAATTCAGGGGCAAAAGAAAACTTCGTATACTTTTTTATGACACAAAGTGTCAAACAGAAGTAAGAAGACGATGCTGGTGCTGGTAGCAATGTGTTTCAATTTATTTTGCTGGTCAGCGTGCTGTAGTGTTTGCTGTTGACGGTGCTGGTGCTGTCGCTGGTTCAATCTGTTTCGCGCTATAAACAATATGCATGAATTTTGTAGGAAATTTAATGGTCTTTTATTTTATTGTGATGTAAGCAATAAACCGAAAAAAAGGCGAAAATGCCGCGGTTTTTCGCGGATATCTCAAACGCACCAGGAAATTTTGTTGGATTTCTTCAGATTCGGATTCAGCGACCCAAAAAACAAAGCATTCGAAAAAAAATCCATTTGTATATGTATATTTGTAACATGAGAGCGATTTTAACTACGCTTTGACTGGACTAGCAGTAATAGTGCTCATTTCGAAAAAAAGAATAACAGGACCAGCGTCAAGGCATATCGGCCAGTTTCGCTTGTTTGCTGTGTCGCAAAACTATTGAAGGGGCTTATCCTGAGAAAGCTTCAGTGTTTCTTCAGGGAAAGGGGAAATCATACCTGAATGACAGGTTTCCGAGCACGACACTCCATCTATCAGCTTCTTGGACAGCAGTCCGAAGTAACACACGGATATGAAAAAGAAAGAGATTACAGTCACCTATTTACTGGAAATCGAAAAGGCTTCCGACACAGTTTGGATAAAAGGACAATTATTCAAACTGCCAAGTCTTAGAACTACCCGAACACTTTCTATGATTGATCCAAAAAAATTCTAACTCATAGATCCTTTTAAGTACAGTTTAATAAGGAAGATGCTCAGCGCTGGAGTTACACCTTGTTCCAAGCTTGGCCCTATACTTTTCAACATATAAACAGCTTACCCAGCCTACCAACATCCTAGGGATAAAAACAAAACTCTGTGCCGATGACTTGTTAACATGCAACATCTGGTTCACCGGAAATCCCAGCCAGAAGAGCTGAGAATCACATAAGAAACTTATAGGATTACTACCTTAAATGGGAACTGAAGATAAATAGTGATAAGAACGAGCTTATCTGATTCAGAACGCCAACAACAGCAACAAGGAATCAAAGAAGCACGTATCACAGTGTGATGCAAAGCTTCTTCGTATCAAGTTACCAGACAACATAGTGATAAGGACAACAGCAAAATATCTTGGACTGAATTTCATCAACCGCTTCAAATTCAACAAACACGCTTCATTTATCGTTAAAAGAGCTAACTTCTCCCTATATCTGGTCCATCCGCTTCTAGGGAGGAGAAACGAACTGTACAGAAGATCTAAACTCCTAAGCTGATGCGTCTTGTTTTGACGTCCGCCTGTTTCATTTACATTATGATATCACCGCCATAAATATATGAAGAAGATCGAACTTTTTGAAACAAATAGAAACAGATTCAAGTTTTGAGGTGATACGAATTCTAATGCTGTGTGACTTCGACAACATTCAGTGATATTTTATTCGACGGGAGTTGAAAATTATCTTCAGAAATATCAAACTATCCTGCTTAGAATTTCTTTGTGTAAAGCATCTTCTGAGGTGCAGTACTTTGGAATTTGTTAGATTAGTTAACATTTTCAACCGCCATGTGGAATCTTCTGTGGCGAAGGCCAGGAGATCTCTTGCCCCTAGCCTTTGCATACAAAGCGATTGCTTTATAGGGACCATTTTGAGTGCATCGTAAAAGTAATTTGTTACATGGCCCTCATTAGGCCGTTGATTGATTATGGATGCCCCGTGTTGTTCAACGTTCCACTAATGAATAAGATGATTGGGGTAGTGTCTTCATACCTGTCTTGGCCTTCACTTTACAGGCCCCTAGCAAAGGGGTTTCCTATTTCACTTTTGAAGCCATATATTTTTCTGTATAAGACAATGGATCAGTGAAAATATTTTCTTTTTTAGTTTAATCGTCTCTTTCTTTCAAGAAGCTGACTGAAATAAAGTTCTTTATTGTTTATTAAAAAAAAGAAAAAGAAAATGGGGGTTTAATTAAATAAAAGGATGATGCATGGGGATTGTCGGAAAGAAAGGATGTTAGGATAGATGAAGGAAGCAGGAGATGGTAGATAAAAGGGGCTCTAGGCTGATACTATTGCAGGTAGTGTGGTTAGAGGCCCAATTCCGCAGACGTGTAAGATTTTGGTGAAAGGCGGCTAAACAATAAAAAAGTGTTTCCTTTATAATCGAAACACTTAAGCAGGGAGCGGAGCACATCACTCATGATTCAGAAGTATAGTGCCCGATCTCGATCGCAGGTAATTTTATGATCGAATTCACCAATCAAATCCAATAATCAATTGTGATGCTAGAGTAAGTAACGTTTTTTCGCAGAGTCCTCAAAAAAGTATTTACAGTAATATTTTAATATTAAACATCGAGGAAAAAAATTATTTTATTAAATGTTGTAGTGCCCTTGGGTAGTGGTTGGTGTTAATGAATGATGTACCGAAGGTTTCCTGTTCGATTTCTGCCAAGAGTAGATTTTTTCTTCAAAAAATGCATCTCTTTTAGGCGATTAGATTCGGCGGTAAAGTTGTAAGTCTTCTCTCAACGCACGTACAGGAATTCTTGAGTGTATAAATCCACTAGGCCTTGATTCCTGAATGAGCTGTTGTGTCCAAGATTTAGTTGTTAGTCTGTCTGACTGATAACCAAATGCTCGGGGTTCGATTCCCTGTAAAGTGCTACGAATAAACGAATAAACAAAAAGTCGTCCTCTTTGACTTTTCTTTCATATGGCATTTTCTTATTCGAAGATATGGATGTATTACATCGTCCATTCATATGTTCGTCGTTCGTTGGTCGCTCTCATGTGAATAGTACTTAAAAGCCAATTTTTATATTCTTTTATATTGCCTCTTGCGAGAAAATGACAAATCTTTCAAATTTTTAAACATTTCTCAAAAACTTGCACCTCATTTATAGCAGAATATTTATACAGATTATAAGTACTAGTAACAGTCTATTTTTTGGTGGTTGGGTGCTGTATGAATAGGGTAGGCACTGAAAGGCATCAAACTGGTGATGTCGCTGCAACTATATCGTACACATCAATTGTGCTTATTTTACCTCCCCGCTGTAACCACCGGGTACTGGTCTGTCATCGGGACATTCCTGCTAAACTTATAAGCGTGAGTGTTGAACACAGAAAAAATAGCAACACTATAATGCTCTGCTTTAATGACTGTTCTGATCAATTCGCAGAAGTCTTGCACGAGCCCCTCAGAAGAGGACGTACAGCGGATGAGCACAACCAATTGGACCAACGGTGGCGTCAACAGTCAACGAAGCAGACGCCCTAATGAGCTACTTCGACGTATTTGGAGATAAGGTCATTAGGACAATTCAATGCAAGTCAGGGCATTGAAATAGAGATGGTGGCGGATGAACCCTTAATGGGCCAACGGCAGCGCTCATATCCCCGAAGTGGGTTACTGACTCCGGATTCTCCGGTTCCTTTTGTCCAAGGAATCCAACAAAGGACCTGGCCCTCCAGGTTGGGGGTTGTGCGTGGGGTTAACAACCCTGCCACGGAAAAAAGAAAAAGTTGCGAAGCGACCAATAGCCTCGGAAAAGGACGGATTTACTGTTGACGACCCGGAAAAACGAATCAAGGACAATGACCTTCGGATCTGCACGTGGAATGTTTGAACTCTTAACAGATCACGTGCAGCCAAACAACTAGCGGAAGCCCTAGACTGCTACAGAACAGGAATTACTGCCATCCAGGAAGTGCTATAGTATGGGCCGGGCAAAAGGAAGATGAAAAACTGTGACGTGTACTACGGTGATTGCGCAAGAAGATCACAGCGTTTATTTGGGTGCGGATTCGTCTATTGTAGACAGGAAAGTCCACAATCGATCAAATGTTCACTCTACCGCAGATCCTGGAAACCACCCAAGAATTCCAAATCGATACCCACCACCTCTATATCGATTTTAAGGCCGCATACGATAGAGACGGGCTATACAGAGCCAAGTCAGGTTTTGGCATTCCCACAAAACTCGTCCGACTGTGCAGGATGACGATGGAGAACTCTCGCTGCTCCGTCAAGGTTGGTTCCGACCTCACAGAAGCTTTTGACGTCAAAAAAGGATTCCGACAAGGTGATGCGCTATCGTGCGATTTCTTCAACTTAATACTTGAAAAAATTATAAGAAACTCGCAAGTCAATTGTAGTGGGACAATTTTTTTCAAGTCTGTGCAATTGCTAGCATACGCTGACGACATACACATCATTGACAGAACTCGGCGAGCTGTCACTGGAACGTTTGCTAGCATTGAAGCTGAAGCGGCTAAGATGAGGCCAAAACGAAGTACCTGCTGTCCACAAAAAGGGACACACAACACCGGTGGATTGGACAAAACATCACAATAGACAGGTACAACTTTGAGGTAGTTAGGGACTTTGTGTACCTCGGATCCGCTATAACATCTGACAACAACATCTCATCAGAAATAAAGCGAAGAATTACTCTTTCCAATCGCTGTTTCTATGGGCTAGGAAGGCAATTGAGTAGCAAAGCCCTCTCTCGAAAGACAAAGGAGACTCTGTATCAGACCCTAATCATCCCAGTCCTGCTCTATGGCGCTGAGGCATGGACTCTATCTAAAGCGGATGAAGATATCCTTAGTCGTTTCGAGCGTAAGATTCTTCGGAAGATTTTTGGCTCTACCTGCGTTAACGGGCTTTGGAGGAGAAGGTTCAACCAAGAACTATACGAGCTGTACAGCGACATTGACCTGGTCAAAAAAATACGCATATCACGTTTAAGATGGCTAGGTCATGTAGAGCGAATGGACAACAATGCTCCGGCTCGCAGGATCTTCGATTCCATCCCAGAGGGTAGACGCAGTCAAGGAAGACCTCGCCTTAGGTGGCGCGCTCAAGTGGAGGACGACCTGAACCAACTTGGAGTGCAAAACTGGAGGCAGCTAGCCAAATACCGAGCTGGCTGGAGAGGCATGTTGGTTGAGGCCCAGGTTCGTCCCGAACTGTAGCGCCACCTAAGTAAGTAAGTAAGTAAGTAAGTAACAGTCTATTTATTTATTTTAAAAACCCTTTTATTATTATAATAAAATGGCAACACTGCACACAGTTTTCGGAAGAGTGCTTTTCTGAATTTTCAATAATGTAATTGCATAAGCAAAGCTTTATAACTTTTTATTTCTATGAATGAACAAACGTGCAAACAAGGATAATGACACCGCCATCAATGTCATCATTTTTAAAAATCCTCTGGAAAGTCCAGTTTAGTCCATCCCATAAAAAATGATTTATTTTGTTTCCTTCCCTCACCTCTTTATTTTTTGAAAAAAAAAAAATATATCCGACGGAAGTTTTTTCCAAATAAATGATACATATCTACATCCTGGTTGCTCCTATTTGAGTCCTGTAGGATTTTTGGTTCTCTTAATTTTTTGTTCAAAATGTTTCAAAGTAAAAACACTTAAGGTTACGTAAAGTTCGGGATTTATTTGGGAATGGAATTTTTCGTGATTCTTTAAAGGACGTATGCAAAAATAAGACTCCTTACGGATAGGTAAGGTCCTGAGAAGAAGAATGTAGAAAATAGGATGCAATGCAATTGCCAAAACTTATTTTCATAATTTTGGCTTTTAACGACTATGACATTGCAGCAGTTTGCAGACTTTATTCTCTGGGAGAGGTATGGGATGAGAAGCTTGAGAAAATGATGACATAGACCTGGAGGGTGGATGATGACGAAGGCAACGTCGCCGCCGCCGCCGCGCCGAAACGATGCTGTTTGCCCGGTTTTCCCTAATTGCCTGATTCCCAGTTACACAGGAATATGGAAGAGAGTATGTGTCATCGTTGCATATGTACTTGATTGCATTAAGTATGCATATACATAATCATGTACTACATATACATTATACATATATGCGCACATAGAGCTTTCTCGGAATGCAGTCGAATATCGCATTAATCACTGCGCTAACTTCTGGAGAATGCAGATAGCGTTCTAATATTTTATTATAACTGCCTAAGATATAATACAAGGCGATTTAAGGAGGAGGACGAGGAGTGCTTTCTGAATGGTGTCGAAGGGTGGCAACAATAATGGTAAAAGAAGCCGTAAGAGTATTGAGCCCTTTTGCAAACTTTTGTCAGGATGCAATTTGCGAAAAGTTCATCCTTCTTAGTTTTTGCCCAGTGGCGGCATTGTTTGGGTTTTTCGGGTCAGCATCGGTAATGGTCTGTCTCTGGAGTATGAGATGGGAGTGGTGTGTTTGTGTTTCTGTGTTAGTGTATGTGAATGGATACACTGGAGATTATGAATGAAAATTTGTGTAAGCAAGCATCTCCCTTAATCGTCGTCGGGTCCGCATACTGCAATTGGCAATTGGATTGTAATTCCGGGCGAAACCATTGTTAATCCATCAATAAGTTTTGTGGACTTAGTAAGTTTAACGAATGCGGAACTTTGGATGTTGTGCCAAGGGTATAGGAGTTGATGGTATTTGTACTTTCGGTAAGGGTTCTTAGGTGTACCAAGATGTATCTGTTTAGAGGAAGGATTATTAAAATGGGCGAATAGTTTTTTTAGTGAGTGTCTCGAGGTGGATGAAGAGATATTTTTGTGCATTATTATACGTAGATGGTAAAATAAAATTATTCGAATTATACATACTATTAATTAAAAAAAAAAAATATGAATTCACTTTTTATTAAAAACACAATTTTAACTAATTTTAGTTCGCTATATTTATTAATTACTATTATATATATATTACTAAATACGTCACATAGGTACTTTTTTTAAATCTTTAATGTTGAGATAAAGTCTTCACAAAAGAAATAAAACAATAATAACATATGTGTGACGATAGTGACGTCATGAAATATAAGATGGTGATTTGTATGCATCATTCCTTCATACCCAGTATTTCTAAATATAGCTCTTGGAGAAACGGTATTAATGGAGCTTAAAATAAAAAAGAAGTACGCAAAGTACGTGTATCGTAGATCGTACATATTACGTTCTGCCATTTAGCGTAATGTGGTAAGCAAATTTGTTTTGGCCAATTTAAAAAGATTTTGTTAATTTATTTAAACAAATATTTCGTTGATCGCCCCAAAAAGGTGATCTTTTTAGAACCAATTCAATTCAAGTCTTTAAGACCACTTTTTGTTAGCTCGATCGAAAAATTGCTTTAAACAATCAGCCAAAACTTCTACTCCAAAAAGCCCACGACGGAAAACTTCACCCTGTTTTGCTACATACTTAACAGAAATGCTTTTGTCATGGTTGTCAATTCTGAATTCCTTGTTAGGCTTACGAGAATTGAATTTGTTGCAAATTAGGGGTGTACACAAATATGCATGTGCCCAGCTATCTACAAACCTTAAAAAAAAAATATAAAATTGTTCAGTTTAAAAGAAACATGTTTTTTTTTTTAGTTTATTGAGAACATTTGTGTATTATTCAAAGTATATAAAAAAGACTGAAAAGGGATTGAAATTAGTTTTATTTATAAAATATAGTACAAGCTCTCTTATGGGTTCCCGAAATACAAGAAAATCAGGTATATGCTACTTTAGAATGTTTTTGACATACGGATGCAGTACATTTTAAACAAAAAAAAAACTGTTTTTTGTCGTAATTTATTTCCACTTCGTAAACAAAGACGATGATTCCTGTTGCCGGTGAGTGTATCAGTATCCACTGGACGGACCACTGGTATGTGCCTCCATCATAGCACTGGATGGTAGGTTCATTGGATGTCCAAAAACAAAGTGTTGGACAGCATAGTGAGGAAATTGCGTTTGGTGAATTTTCTGTTGTTTCCATCGACTTCGTTGCAAATATTAAGTAGCCAATGCCATTACATCCATCATGTTGAAGAAAAACGCCAACGTCTAACGTCTTATAGGCCGTTTAGTTGCATGGTGCGTAACTATTTGATCCATGCAATCTACGCTGGCTTTGCTTTCTTAATAGTACAGTATTGCTTTTGATTTCTTTGCCTCTCCTTCACAATATTTAGAGTAATGCTCGGTGGACAGCAAATTCACGACCTTATTCTTTTTGGACACGTACCTGCAGAGCGAAACCAAATTCTCGTGAAAACCAAAATGAGTTAAAAGCATGGGGCGAATAGGAATCTTTCTCATTTCTTCAGGTGTAAACTTTTTGTTTGATCGAAAGATTCCGACAAAAGCAAGCCCAAGAGTTGCAAGGCGCTTTACTCCTGACAATGTTGTGGAAAAATTATCGGCTATCATCTTTCGGCCGGTGTTTCTGTATTTTCGCCTTCATTCACTTTGCGTTCTTCTCTTTCGTTTCTGCCCGTATACAATCTTCATTGCAGTGGATATTTTGTTTTCAAGTTGCATGCCCACCAAACTTTTAATCCATACTTGGCTGGTTTTGATGAAGTGAATTGTGTAAATTTTGTACGCCCGTGATATGGAAATAGCTGTTCATCAATGGTGATTGCTTCGTGCGGTTCGTTATATTGAATAATTGCATATATCACGAATGGGACCGGCTTTATCGGTTCTTTGACGAAATTCTCTAGTACGGCTATAACCAAAGCGAATGAATCATGAAATCGCAAGGAAACGCCGGTATGACAAAGCTGCTCTGAATATGGGCAATGCATCAATGCTTTGCAAAACTGATGAGTCCTGCATATTATTATGTGAAACACCAGAAGCCAGAAGAATACCAAGAAATGCGTCTACCAAAATTATTCCAAACTTTCGGCTTTGAGTTAGGATGTTCTTCATTCCATTTCTGCACAGCACTTTTTGCATATCGATTCGTTTTGGTAAGTTTCTTAAATACCTCGAGTGGAATTGAATTTTGTTCTTTCAGACCGGCACGAAAACGCTTGATGTTATGTTGCCGCAAACGAACAGTAGCAGCTGGTTCATCCGTTGTTCACTTCGTGACATCTTTACCGTACTTACAACTATCGTGAGCACTTTGTTGTCTTCAGCACTCGATTCTCTATTCTCTTTTTCTTCTTCGTCACTATCATATATTTCGTTCACTAAATCTTCTTCAATATCCGAGGCATCCTCTGGAGGCACATATTCCGTATCATCATCTTCAATCGATGGGTCTTCTTCTTCACCTTGGTCATCATTCCAATTGTGTATATCGTTCACCATAGCCGCTGATAATCGCGATAGAACATCAGTGTTGAGACTTCGCCTAGGTAGTCGCGTATTGTAAACAAACTTTGGCGCTAAATAAATGAGTTTTTATTGGCACTAACGTCTTTACTGTTCAATGTTCACTCATGTCTGGCAGGACACGGGGGTCGGTTCGAGGGTTAATGGAGTTTAAAATTGAAACAGTGATTTCCACATAATGTTGATGAGTAGAAACTGTGCGAAGAAGTTTGCAAGGCCATTGCAATAGAACCATACAAAAGTCTATGACAAGACATATGTGTACTGGAGCCTGCACATTTCTTATGGAACTACTAATACGTTTTCATTTATGTGGCCACGAAACGTATGACTGATTGCCTGCTGATACACAAAATTAAATTTCGGGGTTTGCAGGGCATGGTCGGTACGAGCCGCAGTTCTTATTTCTTTTACTTGCGATTTTAGGGACTATAAGGCAAGTTTTGGATTCGTTAATATATAAAAAAAGAATTTGAGATAGCAATCAAACATGGCATTGCGATCATAGAGAAGCCTAAAAAAATCATTGGCAAAAAATGTCCGTCTGTCTGTCTGTCTGTCCGGGTGTAAATCGAGCTGCAGCCTAAACGGGTTAAGCGATTGCCTTCAAATTTGGTATGTGTTTATGTTTTGGCATTCCTCAGAGGGAAAATTGAAATTTTATTTTTAGGGCTAAAAATAATGGTATTTGCCATACGGGCGTTTAGGAAACGCTTATTTTTCTCAAAAACGGCTCTAACGATTTCGATGAACATTTTTGTTGGTATTGGCTATCATTTGATTAGAACCACATATACGGGAAAAGTCTATTAACGGGACCTTTCATATAACGTTTTTTTTTTAATTTTTCGCCTTTTTGGTAACGGCTCTATGCATTTCTGTCAAATTTTACATTTGAACAGATCTAGATAGCCAAATTAATTCTGCATATCAACATTGTGAACTTTTTTTCTAATAAAAATTAATTTTTGAATTTTTTTTCACATGTGATAGACTCTAAAATACTGCATACCAAAATTTAAAAAAAAATTCAAAAAACTAAAAATAAAAAACAGGATTTTATCAAAATCCGTTCTACAATTTTCGAAATACTTTTTTCATAAATTCTTTGTTAGTTAAGACGTGTGATGCCGTACTTCATTTTTACTAAAAACCGTTAAGTATTTTGGTTTTGATAGTTCTTATAAGTTTAAACTGTGTTATTTTCAACGTAAATGTTATTTGTTTTTGTTAAAGATCTTGCCGTCCCATGTAATTAAGCACAAAAGAGCAAGTACGTGCGACCCAGTCTTTCCCTTTTTTTCTATGGTGTGGACAAATTTATAAGTGAGAAAGAAGAAATAGTGACTGCTGTTTAGGTAGATAAAATATATTTAAATAAAGTCAGTTGATTAGATGTATACCATTGAAACTGTTTGGACGGTCTTTTCATTTCCTCTGAAGATGTTTGCAAAACCATTATTACGAGGGATAAATTGGTAAAAGAAATCGGCATACAGTAGTTGTTAGAAATAGTAACCCCACTATTGTTGGTAGGGACTGCCAGAGTCTATTCGTTGCAAACAAAAAATGTCTGTGTCTGAAACTCACATTGACCTTAAAAATGCAACCAGATGTTCGGCGCAGTATTTGAGATAGAAGAGTACTTCCTTATTTAAAAAGACTTGCTTCTATAAGCAGTTTGAAAAAATGCTACCCAAGTTGAGATAGTCCTCACAGTGTCTATGTTAGCCGGCAAAAACAACTGCACCATTACCTGTTACGGCAACAGTTAAAGTTGAAACTGATAAAACAACTTCTGCTCTCTGGAACAAAGTGCAAATTTAATTTTTATCAATTTTAGAAAACTTCGTGGTTCTATATATTTTTGGGTTTATTTGTTAGAATAGAAAATAGCTGTACAAATTTTGATAAAAAAAAAATCTGATTTCATAGATCATTCTTTAAAAAACATCAATGGATGATTAAAATCTGTTATGCCAATTAATTTGAAAACAAAAATCAATACGCTTTAAATTCTACTGACAGTCGTAGTTAATTAAATTATAATACCTTACTGCTTATATCTTAAGGCTTTTATAAACAGATGTACATATGCATCATCTCGAAGGAAATCACCACGAATTAGTTCTATAAAAGCTGAAAAGGCAATAAATATTTTGTGAATAGATAATAAAACGACTCTTGAAATATGTTATGGAATAAAAGGGCATTTAACTTCAAAGCCCTCCTTTTCATTCGGGAAATTAAAAACAAACTCATTAATTTAATAAGTAACTCCTTTAAATAGCTTTTGGTATTTGAAAAATATCAATGAATTAATTTTTGTTCTATTCTTGTCTTAAAGATTTAAGCCCTTTTGACGAAATTAATAATGCTATCATTAGTAATTGAAGGCTTTAATGAAAGTGTGTCGCAAGATATAAAAAGATTTGGTGCCATTTCAGCTAAATAAACTATAAATACATACGGAATATTTTCTTTTTATTAATAAAAGTACATATTCTTATAAAATTTATACCTGAATTGTACAGCCTAAACAGTTGTATCTCCTTTAGTACCTGCGGTTTATGTACACGGTTCTACTTCTGCCTTATAGAGCAGGACTGAGATGATTTAGATATTATTAAAAAGGACACTTTCGTCCGAGGACCGATATGATCCTATCTGGTTGTTAACGATTATAGTTTTAAGCACTTACACACTATAATAGAAAAAAATTGTTGGCGATGTTGCGTAGAGTGATTGGTGGGGCGGATTGTTGCCCTACTTCAGGAAACCTGGGGTTTTGATATGCTGGCCGTATACAACCCAGCGATTCAGAGGCAGTGCATCTGACACTTATTGCTGACAGATAGGTTATTGAAAACTCGATCGGATAAGATCCTGGTGATTTCTTGCGATTGTGGCCACCCAGTGTTAAACTTCCAGGAATTAGTTAAGATTTTTGGCATTGGTTGGGATATCTGAATCGAAACATCCAAAACATAGGAGCAGTGCTTTGCGTCGGTCACAATAAAGTCAATATGGTGAATTCTTCAGAAGAACTCCATGTCCCTTTCTGGATGCTAAGTGTAGGAACTGCTTTTAACACACTCTTACAATCTAGACAACCTCACAAGTTGCTTTCGCTAGCATACTTTATAAGAAAAGATATATTTGTTGCCTATCACATAACATAAAAGAGAAAGTTTATAGTCCAGGCAAACTAAGCCTGAAAATAACAAATAAACAAAAAAATCCATGTAGTTCCAATTTTTGCAGGAATGTGTAGGGAGGGGTCCCCCTACCAGTAGAGTTAGACACAAAAATCACACAAATCGGAAATAATTCAGACAAAAGAATTTCATGTTGCAATAACTTTGTTAGTGGCCCAATACGAAAATCCTAGGTTTTCGCACTCGATGGAGCTGTGCAAAAGGGAGAAGGGTAAAATACATTTTTCGATTGTTTGTTCGAAACTAATCAATATTTCAAAAATGGTCTAAATAAGTTGTAGAGAATTCAACGTCAAAGTCAAAACGTCAGGCGAAACCGAAGCTAAAGCGTGATTGGAATTTTTTTTATTTTTAAAGTGGGTTCTCAAAATGTCCACATTCCCAATGACGGAACAGCGCTCTTAAGCTTTATATACGTAACGGGACGAAGTCGGTTCTAGTGGCTAAAACACATACAGGCCTTAGAACCGACTTCGTCCCGTTACGTACATATACATACAAAGCTTTAGAGCGCCGTTCTGTCATCGTGAATGAGAACCTATTGTAAAAACCTATTGTAAAAATAAAAAAAAATTCAATTTGAAAGTGTTCATTGAGTAAAATGTCGGAAAGCGAGCAAAAGTTCAATCAATTTAGTCAATTCGAACTTTTTTCTATATCACTCGCTTTGTTAAGTTATTCCTACGTACGTCCAACAAAGAGTTTGTAGAAAAAGCAGTATTGTGAAAAACTTTAAACATTTCCGTATATTTAAACTTTTTCAAATTGTCAAAGTCGGTTGTAAAGCGTGATTAAGTCTGTTTCCGTACTCACACGAATCTACCCAAAACTACCCAAATCTACCCAAAAAGTGTTTCTTTACTTTTTTCTGGCACGAAAATACCGGAGCTTTTGACATTTTTTCATTTCCCCTTCAGCAAGAATCTACTCGAACAATTTATCTACTGCACTTTCTTGCTTGTCAAACACGAAATCAGCTGATTGAAAAAATGCTGAGTTTGAATTTAAAAGTCTGTGAATTGTGAATTTATTTGTTAAATTTTATTTGTTAGATTATTTTGTTTAACGCTTTGATCGTTAATGCTTTAATTTTTTCTTTAATTCTTTCAATTGATTCATTTTCCAAACAAAAATTTTCGCTTACTTACAATTAGCTTGTCATGTATGACATTTAACCAGAAAATTACAAAAACAACATCAAAAAGCTCGTGCCCAAACTTTTTCCCAAACTTGTGTTTCTACTTCTTTTTTTGTATAGTTCAGATTCTTTAATGTAGTAAGCTTAGAGCAAGCTTTTTACCACAATCAGAGGCTCATCATAAGTGCATGTTCTAGTTGTTATGTTAGTAAAATTAAAATAAAATAAAAAATGATAGCCTAACACATGCACAAGATACAAAAACTAACTAAAATGTAATCATGCCAGTTTTTTTTTAAATTTAATTAGCTTAATACAAGCTTAACTTAAACTTAACTAAACTTAAAAACTAAATTAACTAAATTAACTTACAAGGAGGAGAGATGATGAAGAGCTGGGCTTTTAGACAAGGACTTGGAAGGTTGAAATAGAAAAGAGGAGAGATCGAATTGATTTTACTCAACATGCAGGTTAAAGGTTCATTGAGACCATAGGAAGTACGATGGAGAGGAAGGTAAAAAAGACGTGATGATCTTAAGTTGCGTGGGTTAGTTTTAAACAAGATGAGACCAAAAAGTGAGGAACAATCAGTGGCACCTGTAAGAATCTGATGAATGAAAATGATGTCAAACACATTCCTACGGACTTCAAGGGGGTGTAGATTTATAATTTTGAGTCGGTCAAGGTAGGGTGGCAGAGATGAGAAGTTATTAGGGTCATAAAGACTTCGGAGAGCAAAGAGCAGACAAATTGCCAAAATGAATAGTAAAGGACCAAGGTGGATTCCTCGAGGTACGCCAGAGTGGGCCGACGTCAAATTATTTAATAGTACCTTCTTTGGCTTTAGACGGGATACCCTTAGCCGTGCATTGACAATAGTGCCAAAATTTAGTCTTCTACAAAAAGGTAAAAAACGTCATTTTGGACTTCATTGCACTTTCAAAAGTGAAATAAAGTCCAAAACGGACCTATGTATAAGACTTTATTTAATGGCAATGGCAACAACGATGTGGTCATCCGAATCAATGTTTGACATCCAGATCAGCAGATCGTTGTGTCAATCGCAATGTTGCCAATCGGGTTGGCAGTTGATTGATCTGCAGATCACGAATGACACGAATGACACACGTTTGTAATTGTTGTCCCAAAATACAATGAACGTAAAAGTGTGTCACGGTGATCCCTGTGTCTCGGTGTCGCAGCAATGACATGCAAAACAATGACGATCACACGACGTGACAACTCTCAAACAGCTGATCGTTG
This sequence comes from Platycheirus rosarum, assembly GCA_963971375.1. NCBI lineage: Eukaryota > Metazoa > Arthropoda > Insecta > Diptera > Syrphidae > Platycheirus > Platycheirus rosarum. Next base: position 57,482,504 of record OZ020508.1, on the reverse strand, counting down.
GCAGTGAGCCTAAACTGCAATAACATTTATCATTTCTTGCAGTGACGATCACACGGCGTCACTCAAATGAGTCATTGTGTCTTGGTTGTTTTGGTTAAATATAGACGTGAGTTTCTGAAGTGTTTCAATTACCTAAATTAATTTAATTAAAAAAAAGAATAAATAATACATTTCCAATTAGAGGCAAAAGTGAAAGGTCACATTAAGTATGTCCACATGAAATATGGTAGGCGATTCCCGCGGCCTACATCTTGGAAAGCAGCCAGTAACGATGAATCCGACTACAACCAAAGACCACCGCAAAAAATTCGTTCCTTGTAGCGGCGTTATAAATGCGGTGTTAGATAACGTCAAACAAAAATGTTTTTTTTTCATCATCTTGCCGTCAACTCGTATTTTGGGTATACGAAATTTGAAATCCGATAGCACCATCAAAGCTATTGAATAAAAGGGTGTCCAACTCCGAACGCCCAACCGTGACAAATAATGACGGTTGGGACACAGTTCTTGCATCGACAGACTACGTTGCAACGCTATCACACGGTCACGGTAATTTGTCACTGCAGTGACATAAAAGTGGTGTTTCACGGTGCCTTTCACTGTTTTTGGTACGGCAATGACATGCAAAACAATGACGATCACACGACGTGACACTTTTAGGACAGAAAACTACGTCATAGCGACGTTAGAATGTCACGGCAATGACACATTACAAGGACCGTCTAGTACTAGCTTAATAATTCAAATGGAGTATCACTACCCAGTTATCATATTTTCGGACCTTTGTTACCGTGGGGCACCACGGAGTGTTGGAGAGAGCATTCGCCCTCCAAGCGAACTACACAGATAGTTGCTTCGCAAATGGTCGGGAAGTTACCCCGACACTCGGCATTACCCTCAACCTGGTGGACCAGGACGAGAAGGGGTATAAAAGGCCAAAGTTCTGAAAACCTCGTAGATGCCCATAAAAAGTTTTCACTTAGTTGTTCAGCCTTACTGAAACTGTAGACGCTACCGTTCATTCCATCTAGAATTCTAGATAATTACAAATTCAGAAATGAATCACTTGTTTCTTTTATTTAAAAAAAATATTCCAACTTTTGATACCTTTCTGCAGATATCAATCCATCTAAATCAGTCTTTTTAATACCTGTACTTTTGAGGCATGTTTAAGCAGCCTTTAAGACTCAACAACCATATCAATACCGGCAATATGCCTGAAAACACGTAAGCCATTATATTTTTTATTGCTTTAAATAAAAAAAAACCGAAATAGTAAAACGCTTGCACATTTCTATAGTTGAAAGCATCGATGGTTTATTTTTTTAATGTCCACCTCATTTTATAGCATTAAACCGCTGGAAGCTATAGAATCAAATCTGAAATATAAAACTTCTTCTTCTGGCTGCAAAAGAACACATTTCCCGAACCTCCAGAGACTTGTCACCAAAATAGAGTCGTTCCTTGTTCGTTGCATGACAGTAAACTGACACCGTGGCACCCTAAGTTCAACGCCTCCAAATGGTTTTCAAAACTGTCGTATTCAAATCGACTCCATGAATACCAAAAAAAAAAGGGATAATGCTTCAACAGCCGCATTCAAACCCATATGTCGATTGGTGACATTATTGCCAAAACTGGTAACTTCATGCCTTTTGCCACAAGAAAAATTCCATAAAAAAAACAATCCACCTGCATTAGGATAATATGTTCCGTTTGGTTTTTTGGCAGTTGGCATTGGGCTCATAAAAACCACTGGGAATGCTCATTTTATGGTGACGTTTCAGTGCTTTCCCTTGTAAATAATTCACCATTGCTCTTCCTGCAGATATCCCACAAAGAATCATTTTACAAATTGAAAGCGGAAAAGTTGATCTCGGCGGAGCGGCGCGGTGGTTTCTGTATTGCTTTTAGTTCCACAGATGGCATTCTTCAGTGTCGCAATGTATTGCAAAAGGCTCCCAAACCGCCATCCATTGATTGTTCATTCTTTATCGCACATTCAAATCGTTATCACTGTAAAAAATATCCAGAGACCAATAAAAACTTGCGACAAAAATGACGGGGTATCCCCATTACGGCGTTGCCATTTCCACCGGACTTGACTTTCCGATTTCAGCACGTTCTTTCCTTTTTTTCAAAACTTTTTTAGAGCCTGCATCTCTTTTATTTTTTGGTTTAGCTTTTTAGAGTTCTGTCAGGTAGCCTCACTCAACCTAACCTATCCACATCCACCCTGTTTTGGGTTTCATACATGTGTATCCCTATTGAGGATAGATTCTGAATTTTTTTCCCACCTAACTCTAGCTGTGGCCGTTGCGACAAATATTTTGATTTTGATTTTTTTTTTGCTATTTTACAAGACACTACAATGCAGTTTCAATGAAGAATTGTGGAGGTCCTTTTTGGACTTTATGGGTTTACTTTACTACCTATAACGATGAAGTGCTCTGTATGGATTATTTATTTATTTAGAAGAATTTTTTTGTCGAGCCGTTTCGGTATCGGACTGCGCTGAGTTTTTCCAGCAGATTATTTTCCTGCTCATCACAATGGCAGTAAAAACGGTATGAATTTGAAATTCACTGTAGCTGTGTAGTAGCTCTAAAAAATTCCTTTTTGCACTTGAATTCTCGCAGAGCTAAAAAAAGGATACGTTCGGGTTTTTATTTGGGCGGAAAAAAGGGATACATATACAGGACTATGTATATGATCGAGTGTAGGAAAAACTGGGAGAAAAGTGATTTAAATAAAGTGATTGCAAGTTTAGAGTATTTTAAAAGCTGGATTGATGAATTGAAAAAAAAAATATACATAGATGAAAAGCGAACGGGGTCGTTTACAAAAATGTTAAGCTCTTTGAATAGAAACGATGGAGGTTTTAAAAAAATGTTTCATGAATAAAATATGCTCAAATCACTTGGAACATTGTTTGCCTTTTCATTTTCATAAGAGTTTGCATTTTCATAAGAATGGATTTTATAATCTTCCTGTTGATCAATATTTGTTAACAAGCTTTTTTTTATTTTTATTTGAGTATTAGAAGGCAAAAGGCAAATTCAAATGGTGACCTCCGCGCAGTGGCCGCTGGATAACCGAAAGTAAACAAACGACGATCGTTTGAATAATTGGATATATTGGCGGTTTATACTTGAGTTACCTCTTCAGGAACTACATAGAAGCAAAAGAAAAGATATGCTCTGACGTTGTGTTTCATAAAAATAAAGAGATTTGTTGTATTATTTTGGAATTGTGATTAAGTTTTATTAATCGAAAATCCCAGGCCAAAATACGACATTGTTGTCAGAAGTGGGATAAAACTCAGTAAAGTTCGAAAAAATTCCATAGTGACACTTTCAAAAATAGTGTTTTGTGTTTCAAACTGTGTTTTTTGTTAAGTGAAAAGTTCGATATATATTGTGTGTAAATAGTGTGGGTGACTCATATAAATCTGTAAGTGGAATTTTCCAGAAACTATTTAACTGATTGTGTTATAAAATTGTGAATTACGGATACTTTTGTTTAGAATAGTGCTTGAAAAAGATTTGTCCAGAAGAAATATAAAAATAAAACTGACTGTGTCGCGAAAATTGTATTTCGGCTATATTTAAATGGTTTTTTTTTTAGAGGTATAAAACTTTGAAATGATATAAAAAATGATTTTTTTTTTAAATTGACATGAAATTTACTTTATTTAAAAGATAATCTTCTGGCAATATAATTTTTTTTTATAATTAACGCGCGCACAAGGGACTATTTGTTTCCCTTTTAATATAACACACTGCGTGGGCATTAGGAAGATAGGGACGGGAGAGATAGGAGGTGTCGATTAACATTGGTTTTGAATGTTTACAGATCAAAATGGCAAAAGAAAATGCCGCCGGGTAAACTATTCCAAATTCGTGTTGTTCGGTTAAAAAAAGAATCCCTATATTTCAAGGTACGTCCGAAATTGAGCTCAAGGGTGAACTGATGGGCATTCCTTGCTAGACGAGTATTACGGGAGAAACTTTTAAGGGGAGGAATGCAGCTGGCTACTTCGAGTGAACATTGGGAACATAGGAAAGACAGCGACAGTTCTATTTCCTATCAATCTTAATGCTCGAGTTTGAATTCTATCAAGCAGGTGAAGCGATGTTTGTGAAGCACTTACCCAGAGGTGGGAGTTATACTCGAGTTTAGGGTGTATAAACACTTTAAATACAACTTGTATTGTACGGCCCAGAAGATAGCTTCTAATCCAATGAACAAGAGTATCATCGATCCCAAAAGCACGCATTTTCGTTAAGAGAGCTTCATGCCAAACTCTATCGAATGCCTTGGAGATATCAAGAGCAATAATCTTACTTTCACCAAAGCGATGTAAAGATTTGTTCCACTGCTCGGTGAGATATGCCATCAGATCACTAGTGGAACGGTTGCTCCGGAAGCCACACTGACGGTCATGGAGAAGCTTTCGATCTTCGAGATATTCCTTAAGGTGGAACTTAGAAATAAGGGATGTTAGTGCTATGGGTAAGTAGGAGGAGGGGAGGATGGGTCACCTTTCTTAGAGACAGGACAAATGCTGTTTTCCATTTTCTAGGAAAGATTCCAGAAGAGTAGGAGTAGGAGTAGGAGAGAAATTTATATTCTCAAGTACATGGGGGGCTTAGTTGCTGTGAGGCAGCGTAGAGCTGGCAGCGAAATGGACGGCGAGCAAGTTTGCCTTCCCTGAACAGCAAACAATTGGTTTGTTATTGTCGATGAGCGTTGGAACCTTAGATGTTGAAGAGATCTTAATATTTTTTACAAATAACCAAAAATTTTTTACTGGCTTTGCGACACTGCAAAATTTTTTGCCGTAATTTTTGGTCATGCAAAAATTTGGTTCTTTCAATAACGGAGTTGCATGTGTTCCTTGCTTGTTTGTGCTTTTTCCGATTTTCCTCTGTAGGGTTGGCTTTGTAAGATCGGAAACTTACTTCTGGTGTGAAGTTTTTCTTTAACTGAATGGGCGGGGGATGAGAAATTAGCTGAAATGACACAATGGTCTGAAGTGCCGAATGGAGAAGTTTAACTAATGATATATTTATCAGGGTGAGAAGTAAGAAACAAGTCAAGAGTATGGGCGGCTTGCCCAGAAACATCCTGTATACGCGTTGGCACATCGATCACTTGGGTAAGGTGATGTAACCCGGCAAAGAGCTCGACATACCTTCCTTCGGGTGTTGTCTGACCAGAATAGCGGAGTCAATTGGAATTGTGTGCATTAAAATCGCCCGCAATAACGATTTAATTGTGAGAACAAAGGGAAACAATTTTCGAGATGGAATCAGACAGCCCATCAAACTCATTACAAGTCGAATTACTGTCGAGATTTGGACTCCTGTAAATAAAACAATAATGAATGACATGCTTGGAGACAGTAAATTTGAGCCACAAGAAGTTAAAGTCCGTTTTGGAACATTGCCCATATTGGGGAAGTCTCTGTTAAGCAATATCATTCCTAACATAGACCACGAGACCATGATGGGAAAAGAGTAATGGCACCAAGCTATACTCATGTAGAGCAGATTCTGATAAATCAGTATTTACTCCAACCTGGGTTTCACTTAATACCAAAACAGCTGGCCTGTATTGAACAGTATAGACGTACACGTGAAAGAAATTCTTTCTTATACCACGAACATTAGAATACACGACACAAAAATCAGTTACCAATTAAAAATATTCACATACAAAACACAACTCTGACTAAGTCGAAACTGATGTCGTTCTAGGTATTATTTGTAATTTTTAATTAAAAGAAAAAAAAAAAGACATCGTACCGTAATTCAACAATCAACAGTTCAACGTACCACAATCGTAGTTCAAAGAACATCTTTTCCACATGTCTCCTAAGTTTCTGCTTTGTTTCAACAAAAGTAATTCCGTTTTGATACCAAGATGAAATGACTGCATAGTTTTCGACACATAGCATAGCCAGTAACGGGTATATGTGACTTGTTCATCAAACAATATTTGTCTTTTGTTTTGTTGAGTTCTGGGCGTAATAATTATGGTAATTGACATTCTCAATGCTTTTGTACTCAAATGCTGATGACGTCACTGTATGTTCAAAAGAACATCCCCAGGATTCAAAACTACTGTGCAGTGATTGCAATTTCAATCAAAGTGATTGATTAATTTTGAAATGGTCTTTCTCCTTGGCTAAAAAAAAGATGACAAATAAACCGGAAGCTGCAAAGAAAGTTCGCAATACAATAACACGATTGTTCCACCAACTCAAGGAGTAAGGCCTCAAAGGAAAACCAAGCAAACAAGGACCATACTCATAGGTTTGTAAAAAAGGACGGTTGCTAGTCTTGCCAAAATATACGTTCTGGAGTGTGGTTGGAAAAACATATGTATATACATATATACACGTTCTCTGGTCATCATGGGTTTCATCGCCTTTAGCTATCCTAGCAAGGAGACCACTGACCCCTGCTGTATGGTGCTACCCCCCTTCAAAAACACCACATCAACTAGGTTGTCCAAACCAAACCAAATATACAAATCAGACTTCTCCTCTCACATGATGTGTACGTTACACGTCGTTCGTCGGTCGGTAGGCCGGTTGTTGGGTTGTTTTTCGTTTGCCTTCATTTGGATCAGAGAAGAAGATGTTTTGCACTGGAAAATGTCACCTAGTGCTCCATTAACATCCTTGCCGACAACAATCTATGCATCAAGGGGCATGTTTTTGTAAATCACCGTCAAAATATTGAGATGAGGTGGGGAAATGAATTGCCGCCGCACACAGGAGAGAACAAAAATGTGATTCTCGACGAAGGCTCATTTCGTTCAAATTATTGTCGACAGACAAAAGCCTTCAGGAAGAAGACGCACGTGTTTTCTTTCTCTTTGCCATGTTTGGCAGTGTATTTTGTGGTAAAGAAACACAAATGTACAATGTACATTTATATGCGGACCATTCGACCCCTCTGGCGGAAAAATCTAGGGAAAGGCATCCCAACATGTACGTATGTATGTATAGAAGATGAGCTAGTTATCTATTATCCCTTTGCGAATAGACAAACACAATAACAAAACAATGATGGCTGACAACAGCAGTACAACTTGCAACAAACACAACTTTACAGGGTCGAATTTAATTATTTCTAACCATATAGGCCCATAATGGATATTAATAGATTTGGTGTTAAATTAACAACTGTTTGTTAACCGGCAGAACTCAAAAAGTAGGCAAACCCTAACTTTTCATTAGTTTGTTAGTATTAATGTAGGACTGCAATCTGGAGTTCGCGACGATCAATGTAAATAGTTCAAGAATTTTGTTAGTTTTACACGTTTGTGTTATTAAAAAAAAATATATTGTTTGGGAAACACAATTTTTGATATAACTTTAGTCTAGGTATGTTATTATGAGATCGGAGTGACTGGTTTGATGATGAATGCAAGCTGGCGTCTGAAGAAGCTGCTGGGGGAAAACATTGTGAAATGGAAATAAATAAAAAGCGAGGTCGGCACCAGGCGCAGAAGTTCTACCAATCCGCCAAAAACATGTCGCAATATACACCACGCTGCACACACTGTAAGAACGGAGTAGGAAATCCGATCACCGATCCTGAAGGCATTCTGGAGCGATGGGAAGTGTACTTTCATGAATTGTTGAATGGTCAGCTAACGGAAGAAATTGAGACTCCAACATTTCAAGAAGAAGACCTCATTGAGGAGATAGAAAAGATGATTAATCGGCTCAAAAATAAGAAGGCCTCGTGAGCCAACGGCATACTTGTCGAGCTGATCTACGAAGCGATTCCTGCCTTTGCCTTACCTACCTTAGGTTCTGGGCCTCAACCAAAAAGCTTCTCCAACCAGCTCGATCCCTAACTAACTGACTCCAGTTTCGCATGTGGAGTCGGTTGAGGTGCTCTTCCACTTGAGTGCGCCACCTGAGTCTAGGTCTTCCTCCACCTCGCCGTCCCTCTGGGTGGAATCGAAGATTTTTCTGACCGGCGCATTGATGTCCATCCGCTCTATATGACCCAGCCATTTGAGACGTTGAATTTTTACTCTTTTGGCTTATTCTGTGTCGCTGTACTGTCGGTACAGTTCTTCATTTATCGTCCACTCTTCGTTAATGCATACGAGACCAAAAATCACCCGGAGAATCTTCCTCTCGAAACAGCCTTAAGTGTCCTCATTCGCTTTTGACAGCGTCCATGCGTCTGTACCATTGGGCAAGACTGGGATGACGAGGGTCTTATAAAGGAACAATTTAGTCACCCGAGAGAGGGATTTGCTACTCAATTGCTTTCTAAGCTCGAAGAAGCAGCGATTGGCAGCAGTTATTCTTCGTTCCCTAACTCTCTCAAAGTTATAGCTGTCTATGGTGATGTTTTGTCCAAGACGTCGATGTTGGGTGTCTCTTCTTGATGACTGATAACCGGATTCAGTATTCTATGGGATATTCAAAAAAAAAATCCTTTTAATTAACAAAAAAACTACTATTTGGAAATAAAAGCAGGTATTTTTTGAGGGTATTGATTGATATTTTAATTGAGCTTAATGTTCAAAGAAATGCAAGAAATGAAAATTATACAATGTTTTTGGAGCTACAAAGATTAAAATTTTGTTGGAAGTGCAAAATTTTTAATTTTATTTTTTGTCTCAAGAAAAATCCTCTCCGTTTTAGCACCAATGCTTGAAATGTGTATCTAAAACAACGTATTCATTGGGACACCCGAGTCCGGCAACAGTAAAAAGCTTAGGCAACGGAACGCACAACCGGACGCAACGGATTCTATGGGTGGGGCCTTTAAGGAAGCTTAAAGACTAAAACAAAAAGAAAAAAAAGTTTTCGCAAAATATTTTTTAACATTTTGCAAAATAAGTAAATTTCTTTAAATTTCAGGCTTTTTGGTCAAATATTTGTTCTTTTGATGTACAACTGTTGCTTTTTTCATGATATACAATGACTTACTTGCTTTACTTTTTCTGGCACTACATTGCGTGGAGCTCCTGGGCCTGGTTCAGCTGGCTCGATCTCTAGCCTGCCGTCCCCAATTTTGGAGTCGGAGGTCTGTTTCTAAATGGTTCTATCAGAGATGAGGAATACCACCGGAAACGGATACGGATTTTTGTTGACTAGGCTTATAACAATGGGCATCACGTGCAACTCGTTATTGTATCTTCTTCGCCACTTGTTTGCAACCGGATCGTAAACAGTACCAATAATCGCGCGAAATACTTTTCTCTCAAATACCCCCAGGGAGATTTCATTAAAAATGCTGTGATTTAGCTGCAGTTTTTTGGAAATTATTGATGTCGCTTTACATTTTTATATTTTTTTGTCTGAAAAGTAAACAGATGAAATAAAAAATAAATTTAAGAGGTTATACGAAAAAATATGGGTTGCGTATCTCTTTCTTCTCTTTGTCAAAAAATTCTGTTTCAGTCTCATTTGAATAGTCTCGTGTCTCTTCTCTCGTGTGTGCGTGCATACTTAAAGTTTCCTGCTCTTCCCGACTCTAAAAATTCCTGTGTTCTATTTTTCTAGGGTCGCTTCATATAAATGCAAATGCTTTTGTTTCTTCACTTATTCAAAATAAAACAAAATTTACCTTCAGGACCTAGGCTAGCTCGTTCTGCTACTATTTAAATCCCTTAGAAAAGATCTCTTGGAGTTTTAAAACTCTTAATGTCGCCTTAATTGCAATTTTTTTATAAATCCGGCTGGTTTCTTCATGTGTTTTTCGTCTTCTGGTATCTACTGCCACTTCCCTCTTGTTCGTTACGTCGACAGTGCATTTTATAAAGAAAAAATTGTGTGCATATAGGATGCACGACAACAGCACCAAAAGAAAAGTAGAGCCAAAAGGGACACACGTTTTCTCTTTTCTATGCCCTGGCAGAGTCAAGGATCTCGTTTTGGCCCTGCATTACTTATATGTATCTCGCTCTTGCACTGTTGCAGTCATACACTACCTCAACGTTAGATCACCAAGGATATTCTATGTGAGGAGGGCAGTTCAAGCACGGGCCACGTAATTATAGGTGATGGTCCAATTTTTCTTTCATGTCATGCTTATGACAAAAATTCTACAAAAAAAAAAAAAAAAAAAAAAAAAAAAACCAAAAGCGCACATGCAGTCTGATTACCTATACAAAACACGAACTCTACCGAGCTCGTCCTTATACTCTTCAATTATCCTTTTTCGCTTCTAGTGTTTTATGTGTATTATGCTTATGATTACGGTGAGAAGTACTCTCTATGCGGCATGAGGACTCTGAGTTCAAATATATCAAGACCAACCAACAACGTTGACAAACACACTGGGACTTCCACAAAAAAAAATTATTTAATTAAGTAAAGAACGCCAACGAGGACATCATCGCAGGCCAAGGGATACGTACTACCTAACTCAAAGAGAAAAAGCATTTTTTTTGGAGCAGTTTCGATTTTTCTTTTTAGCGATATTTGGTTCAATAGGTTTGACATTGCTGTTGGCCTCCTTTTTTTTTATTTCATAAAATATTTGACTTAGCTAATTTTATTTGATCAGGTGGATTTGGAGGACCTTAATATCTGAAAAGCAGCAAGGGACTTTGGTTTGCATCGAATAAATGTATGCAATGCTATTTACTTTTAAATGGAATGAGTTTCGATTTAGTAATAGATGTGGTGATTTTTGTATGTTGGATGGTTCGGACTTCGGAAGGAATAAATAGAGTTATTTAATAACATACTCAAAACTGTGTATCCTTTGTTACCAAGTTGAAAAAGCAGTGACAAGCCATTAAAATGACTTTTAAAAGATTGCAAAAGGAAATCGATAGGATTTCCAAATTTCGACGAACCGACAAGAAACCATAATGTAGACGATGTGCTATTCCAAAGACTTTGATGAAGTGTCTCGCAACCTGAGGTCAGAGTGACCAAAGCAGCTAAGTAGATTTCAATGAAACGGATTCCTTAAGGGCTGGTTATACGAATCTCGTTGACTGTCTGGCACCTTATCCCACTGAAATACATATAGTATAGATCATAGTGCCGTACGGAGGAATGAAAGTACAGACAAGGAAACAGGACACCTCCCTGAGGCACACCAACTAGATTTGAGGAGCTCGCCGTTGCCATAGAACAACGCATATCAGGTTATCTACTGAATCACCGCATTCTAAGGCTCCGGGCGTCCTGGTCTAAACCATCCTTCCAAAGCAAGGAAGATCGGCCACGTTGTCAATTCTTCGTAAGACTTTCATCTCAAACGCTAAGTGTGAGTGATAAGAATGCTCTCTGTTGGATTTTGACCCAAGGTAGTTACAGGATTGCACTACTTCAAATTCATGCTCCGCTACCCTGATACTCGTACAAACTCTTCTCCCAGATGTAGCCCCCATGTACATAGTTTTCATTTCATTAATATGTCACCTGCTCGATCTGGGTAAACGAAACTTTTACAGCCTGTGGCCTTCTGCAGATAATGTTGATATCGTCTGCGTAAGCCAATATCTGGTTGAACTTGGTGAAGATAGTCCATCTTGCTTACGTTCCAGAGTCACTGATTGCTTTCTCCAATGCCAGGTTAAAGAGGATGTAAGCAAGACCACCCTCTTTAGGAGTCCATTAAAGATGTTGATTGGCCTGCACAGTAAACCGGCTACTGAATACTCTTCTTAAATCAACAAGCTTTTTAAGAAATCTTTAAGAGCACTTTTCGTCAAAAATTCGTTTTATTTTTCCGTTAACAGGGCCATGAAATACCTGATCAACGATTTTTATGGCTTGCGGCATCAACTTGATTTAACGGTAGCTATCACAATTTCCTGTATCACCTTTTCCCATTTCCAATTTAAATAGTAACTTTCCTCAACTGACTAGGCATTTGGTCGCCGCTGATCCCTTGTTCATATTGATATGTCGCAATTCCGTAATAGCCTGGTTTGCATTGGAAGTCGGTGCAAATATTTCTTACAGCTCTCGGTATATAGCCCGTTCCGTACTCTCTGTTAAAAGTTGGTCACAATTCATCTTGGCTTTTTTTCTTGCAACGTCTGCTAACCGTTTTTGGTCTATATTATAAGCCAATTCTTAGTAAACAATACCTTGTCTTCATCATTCCATCATCATCTTTCTTTGAATAGTCTGTTGTGTCCTTTGGGAGTTTCTAGCGATTTCACTTTATGTAAGTAAGTTTGCTGCAAAAAGTCCCAAGGGGGCTGTAATTTTATGGGAAATCTTTTTTTATAAAAACAACAACACTTGGTTCAAAGACGGGAAAATATTTAAAATCCAACGAACATATTCTTTATTTCTGTTAAAATATTCCAATAAATATTATACTTTACTTGATACCGGCGCAGGCGCGGTGTTCTGTACGTTGGAGACAAAACACAGATGAAGATCGAAGATGAATGATGAAGACTGAAACTGAACTGAAACTGAAATAAAATTCGAACCTCAGGAGGAAGGTTCGAGTTGCATCCATACGTATGTAATGCACAGACTTTATTCTGTGTGTTGTATTTGTATGGTATTGTATATCGGTTCGATACACACATGTATGTTTGATACTCCGCTTTCACACTGAATAAACAATATTAACATTAACTAAAAGGGGGGTTTACATGGATAAACTTGTCTATCAACTTTGTTGAAGTTTCGCCACTGATATCGTTATAACGGGCGATTTCAATGTCCACAATTCCTCCTGGCTTCGCTATTCCGGACATACAACACCTGTGCTGAGATCTTTGCCGAATACAATCATCTGACTCAACTAGTTAACAAGCCTACTCGCATATCGGACGTCGATGGCCAAGCAGAAAACACTCTTGACTTGTTTCTTACCTCTGACTTGATAAGTGCATTATTAGTGTATTATGGCCTCTAGGCACTTCTGGCCCTTGTGTCATATCACTGTGTATACATTTTCTATAGTACTCTCATGGTGGTAATTTTTCGTCTGGCCATCTTCCTGGTTGATTCAGAACTAACTCTAAATAGTGGAGACGAGAACCTTTACCACATGCCAAACTAATCCAGTTAAAGAAAGAGCTCCTAAGAGAACCGTTTGACAGTAGGGTCGGTCTCAATAATTTTTTCAGGATCTTTAACTGGTCACTATGCTTCTAAGATAGTGACGTTGACTCCAGTGCAGATATAGTCACTAATCTCATTGTTTCGGGGGATATTTATCCCAAATAGGGTCAAAAGTATCAGACCAAACTCATGGTTTAATACAAGCTGTAAAGACATTATCAGAGTTAAGGAGGTATGTTTGCGTTGTTATAAAAACAAACCCTACAGAAAAAAGACCGGCAAAAGTTTAAACAAGATAGGAATGCTGGTAACGGCTTATAATTATTATTTTTTATTACTACAATGTCCCAAAGGTAGCACAAATTTTTGGTCATTTGTAAATAATATAAGAAACACTTCTTCGTCCTCAATTTCAACGCTTGTCATCAATGACGCACCATTTGTTAATTCCCAAGAGAAAGCTAACCTTCGCCGCTTATTCTACGTTGCCAGAGTGTGTCATGGTCCCACCAATCTTCTTTCGCACTGGTACAGTGACTAGAGTTTTAAAAGATCTTGACATACATAAATCCGATGGTCCTGATAGTATCTCCGCTATTGTTTTGAAGAGGTGTTCTTCTACATTGGCAAAGCCACTGAGTAAGCTGTTCTATCTATCCCACTTTTCAGGGCTCGATCCGAGCAAATGGAACATAGCTTTTGTCCAGCCCATATCCACTTATGTCCCTTCTTTCAAAGGTCATGGAAACACTTATTAATTAAAAAATCAAAAAATATCTTGAGGAACGAAAGCTTTCTTAAGCTTTTCGTAGCAATAGGTCCACTGGTAAAATGATAGTTTATCTCACCAAACAGTGGAACAAATCTCTACATCGTTTCGGAGAAAGTAAGATAATTGCACTCGATATTTCTAAAGCATTTGATAGAGTCTGGCACCAGGCTCTTTTATCGAAAATTCGTTCTGTCTCCGACTCTCTTTCTCATTTTTACTTGCGATTATAGGCGACTATAAGGCAAGTTTAGGATTCGTGAATATAAAAACATTTGAGATAACAATCAAACATGACATTACGATCATAGAGAAGCCTAAAAAAGTCATTGGCAAAAAATTTCTGTCTGTCTGTCTGTCCGGGTGTATAACGAGCTGCAGCCTAAAGGGGTAAAGCGATTGCCTTCAAATTTGGTATGTGTTTATCTTTTGGCATTCCTCAGAGGGGAAATTGAAATTTTTTTGTAGGGCTAAAAATAAGGGTACTTGCCATACGAACGTTTTGGAAAAGCTTATTTTCCTCGAAAACGGCTAAAACGATTTTGATGAACATTTTAGAGATTTTTTTTTGTTGGTATTAGCTATCGTTTGGTTAGGACCACATATACGGGAAAAGTCTATTAACGGGACTGTTTTTTTGAATTTTTGGCTTGCTCGGTAACGGCTGTATGGATTTCTGTCAAAATAAATTTGAGAAGATCTAATAATATAAATAAATAATTTTTAATTTTATAATCACACGCATGCTAATAAAGTCTAAAAAACTGCATACCAAAATTTAAAAACAATTTTTTTTTCAAAAAACTAAAAGTAAAAAACAGGATTTTATCAAAATCGAAATGCTTTTTTCATAAATTCTTTGTTATTTAAGACGTTTGATGGCGTACCTCATTTTTACTAAAAACCGTTAAGTATTTATATAATAGTAAATGTTATTTGGTTTTGTCAAAGAGTTGGCCGTCCAATGTTAATAGGCACATAAGAGCAAGTACGTGCGACCCAGTCGTGCCCATTTTTATAAATGATCTCCTGTCTGAAACTTCTAATCCAACCCCGGTCTTCGGATGTGGATCTTCAACGACAACGTATGATAAGCTCATTAAATTCTGATCTTGACAGCATCATCAAATGGGGAATAAGAAATCGTCTAGAATAATATATTTACTCTATGGTGTAGACGCAGTGGTTCATTTATACGTACGAGTTGCAAGAAACCAGGTTTATGAACAAGATGATAAATGTAAATACCCCTAATGAGATGACAGTCACAACCAACAAAATCTTTTTCAATGTTATTTGACTTGCTGCAAAATTTAATTCAACGGTTTTAAATTTGCGATGCATTTTAAAATATTGAAATACTAAATGTTTTTTTTTTTCACTGGTTACTACCGATGATACCTTTCTTCCTTCTTTTTTCTTATAAACATATATTTATTTATATATTCATTGCCTTAGTTTAAACAAACCAAATAAAGTCGACCCCATTCTTAAACCTACCATTGAAAAGTCAACGCTGCCAAATTTGATGGATGTTTTCAAATGACTACAGAGTAATGTATTTATATTTAAATTGCAACTGCATTGCCATGTGGCCATGAAAACCTTGTTCATGCAGTTAATATGAACTAAAAAAAAAATGCTTACCCAAAACTGCGCTTTACAGAGACCTTCACCAATATCTTACGTAAGCGTTTTGGTGCAAATAAGTGAAATTGCCTCAGCGATGAATCAAACCAGCAAACATTTAGAACTTTACGTTCTCTACGAGCTTATATTAGTTATAGACCTTGAGGTTGAAAGTCAAAAAAAAAAAACAATAATAATAATAAACACCAGAAATAAAAGACACAAAAAATATCATTGCAATAGTGGCATTCATCATCGCAAAATCGCTGTATCTTTGTGCACACGCAAAAAGTCCTGATTTATACGTGATCCACTAGGTGTGTGTATGACAAGAACCAAAAAGTTTAGCACAAATGAATTATTTGAACACGAGATTAAGTATTTGCTGTGCCATATTTATTTACATTTTATTCCAACACCAATTTGGAGGGAATTTCTTTTCGTCCTTAGGACGAAAAATGAACCAACAAAAATATGTCTACTAAGCTCACAGAAATACAAAAAGACTATCTGGCAATAACCTAGATTTTCGGTGCTAGGTATTTATACTTATGGTTGCTTTGTGCTCTTGTATTGCTGTCATTGCAGTCAGTCGTGTTCTTAATTCGAAATTTTATCGATCTCTTTGCATTTAAAATATTTGACAGGAGGAATATGAATAATTTCTTTGAATCGAATTTAATTCGCTAGCGCAAAAAAAATCCCTCCTCTATTTTTTTTTTACTTTCAGTATTGTTACTGACTAATGTCAACGTTCTACGTATGTAAATGGATGCCAGATTTCAGGGTTTATTTTATTTTGTGCACTTTTCAAATTTCCTCTAATAATGAATAAAGTAAACCTTGCGACTTTTGCTTGCGATTCGTTAGTGCCGCAGCGTGACTTAGTATTTTGGTGAAGGAGTTGAGAAGTGTAGTGGGGATCACAATCACGCAGGGACCGAGAATTTGTTGCGATTGGGCCTGCACACACGAGGCTATCTCAACTCGAGGGAAACCGGTTTCAAACCTAACATCAAGCACAAACGGGATAAACCAGTCTGAGGGAAGAAAATGTATAAATGAACTTCTTTCCAATGTGTTTGTATTTCTTGCTTATTTTTCAAACCCCAAACTGTAAAAAAATGTGTGTGTATTAGTTTCAGTCTTCGTTCATCCACTCAAAACTTGGTTGAAGATTTCAGTCCAATTTATACCACACGTTTCCCTTCCCTTGTCCAGAAAAGCGGTTTCAGTCCGGGTTAAATAGACTGTTTTTAAACCTTGCGACTAGATCACTGCGACTTTCATAGATTCTCTTTTGTTGCCTGTCCTTGTCGCAGAGATACTTTTAAACGAAGCGATTATGTTTGCAACTCTACACTATGTCATTTCTTGAATTCCTTTTCATTTTAAGTTTCCAGAGTGATCATTTTCAGCTGCTGTACTGTTCCTACGTGCTACCTGCTACAAAAAAAACATCACACTACTCCTTCATGGCGAAAAAGCAATGAAAGGGATTGATAAAAATGAATGATTTACAAAATAAGCACAAAGAAGAAAGACTGATATTCGCGCGACTCGAGCTACTCGTGCGATTCTGTCTACCCCGGCCACCACATACGTCTCTCTCCTAAAAGCTGAAGCAAAGTAACGAAACGCAAGCAAAAGTCGCAAGGTTTAAAAACAGTCTTTTAAACGTAGCGATAATTGTGTTTGCAACTCTTCACTATGTCATTTCTTGAATTCCTTTTCATTTCAAGTTTGCAGAGTGAACATTTTCAGCTGCTGTACTGTTCCTACGTGCTACCTGCTACAAAAAAACATCACATTACTCCTTCATGGCGAATGAACAATGAAAGGGATTGACAAAAATGAATGATTTCCCGAACACAAAGAAGAAAGACCGATAATCGCGCGACTCAAGCTACTCGTGCGATTCTGTCTACCCCGGCCACCACATACGTCTCTCTCCTAAAAACTGAAGCAAAGTAACGAATCGCAAGCAAAAGTTGCAAGGTTTAAAAACAGTCAAACAGTCAAACAGTCTTACTTGTACAAAGTTTCAACTTTCGTCTTTCTTGGGATGCCTCATAGACTGTTTTTAAACCTTGCGACTTTTGCTTGCGATTCGTTACTTTGGTTCAGCTTTTAGGAGAGAGACGTATGTGGTGGCCGGGGTAGACAGAATCGCACGAGTAGCTCGAGTCGCGTACTATCGTTCTTTCTTCTCTGTGCTCATTCGGGAAATCATTCATTTTTGTCAATCCCTTTCATTGCTTGTTCGCCATGAACGAGTAATGTGATGTTTTTTGTAGCAGGTAGCACGTAGGAACAGTACAGCAGCTGAAAATGTTCACTCTGGAAACTTGAAATGAAAAGGAATTCAAGAAATAACATAGTGAAGAGTTGCAAACACAATCGCTACGTTTAAAAGTATCTCTGCGACAAGGACAGGCAACAAAAGAGAATCAACGAAAGTCGCAGTGCTCTAGTCGCAAGGTTTAAAAACAGTCATACAACGCAAGTGCAAGTGCATCGATCGGCAAGAGCTTTAAGCTTTTGCCATTCTTGCTGTTCGATGCTGAGCTTTTTAACGTAAGGACAATATTGAAAGTATATGCATTATGCATATTAATATGTAACGACAATGATCGTTTCGATTCAGTGTCAGTGTTCAGTTCAGTGTCAGTCTAGTCACACGAAAGAGTCCAAACGAAGAGGTGCAATAATACAAAGAGAATTATAACTTTTTCCACTCAAATATTGTAGTTGTACTTTTTTTAACAAGTCAAATGCAAAGGAAATGCTAGATACACACTGGGCAACCGTTCCAGCAACGTGTTTCCTTTGTTCACTAGTCACTACAGACAAGACAACCGCTGCCTCAACCACAATTTTGTGTTTAGCTGTAATGCGACGATACGAGTAAAGACATAAGCACGAAAAAAATCAAATTGAAATGAGTGACGTTAATAAGTGAAATCGCTGCAGTAATTATAATTTACGAAGTTTTATATGAGGAAGAAAAAAAAAAAGAAAAGAAAATTTGGTCGAAAAATTGGCTTTAAAAAAAGACGAATTTTCAAACAAAAGGCTGCTGAGAGAACTAAAAATAAATGAGCCAGCGGACTACAAAAATTATTTTTGCAAATTTTTTGGGCCAAAATAACAAAACAAGATATACCATAATGAGAAATGCAATCTCAGCAGAAGTCAGACTGGCAATAACTTTGCGGTATTTTGCAACAGGAAACTCCTTCGAAGATTGGAAATGTTCGACAGCGGTATCTCCATAAGCTAATGGGAATATTGTCATTGAGACATGCGAAGCCATCAATGAAGCTTTAAAATACTACATAAGGGTTTTCTTTTTGTTATTTTTTTCACTCCCCACGTACCTTTTTGTACGCTTGTTTCCGACGAACTGAACGAGTAAATGCAGGAAAAAATGCTACACATGAAGCAACGGTTGCAGCAACCCACCGAAAATATCAAAGTTTTTTGATATTTCAGGCAACGGTTGGAGCAACACGAAAATCAATGAGCAACACAGCTACACACGAAGCAACGGTTGCATCAACTTGGCTAAGTTGCTGCACCGGTTGCCTCGTGTGTAACTAGCTAATAAAATATCATGATCTGATTAATGCAACAAGTAAAAAGCTTAGATGCATGCTATACCTCTTCAATTGTCATACTTGACACCTAACACAAAGAACGTACTTATGATTCAACAGATTAAAATCTGTCACTATCTAAACTCACAAATAGACAAGTTTACACTAAGATCGGAGGTGTTGCTCCGTCTGAATTTTGTTGACCCGTTTTTCCTCAATCAGGTCGATGGAATTCAATCTAAAAGTGTGCTAAACAGCTTTGAAATTCAAATGTCCAATAAAGTAAAAAAAAAATACTGGAAATTATTCCGAATTATTCGCCCTTTCGCAATCCTTCAATTCACCCCCTTCCTAATATTTTCAATAATGGGGATTTTCCTGAATTCCGGCAATGATCCGTAACATAGTTTGGCGAATATTTTAAGCTTACCGATTTTCTGCATATTTTGAAGTCATTATTATCAAAGCACCTAATTGAGGTCAACGAGACGTTTTATTAATATTTTCCAATATAAAAACCTCGGAATTTATGTTTCTTTTATTACGTGATACGCGAAAGCGAAACCCAGCCGGGTATAGCAACATCATTCTACCACAAATGGGCTGGTCTCGATAATAATGTTACTAGCCCAGTGGCAGTGAATGTCAGACAATAATTATTTTGCTGTTGTTACTATTGTTGGAATCAGAAACGTCCAATCTAGGGATATTTGCCGGGGCTTGTGGGTAAAACCAGGTCAAGTTGCACTTATAGACTATTTACTCGAATGCGGCAGAGTGCATTACTGATTTTCTTTTTTTCTATTTATTTTTATTTTTTGTTTGATATTTTGTGGAAGTAAGAAGGGCATTTGAAACTTTACAGACTAGAAAATATAATGCGAAGCGGATTTGACGTAAGAAATTATAGAAATTGAAATAGATTACAGTTCATGATGTATTGATGGGAAATGAAAATTATCTTTAAATTACTTTTCTTTCAATTTGTATTCGTTATTGGTAGCAAAAAGGTTGTAATTGAGGTTACCGAGTTTAGATTTTTCAAGATAATTTATTAGTTGTTTATTACCTTTGAAACGTTAATTTCGCTGGTGTAAATATTAAAATTCGGATTATATTAGCTTAATACAAGTGGATACATTTATATATGTATATTGTACTTAAAACTAATTTAGAAAATAAAAAAACAATTGATTGATTAAGGGTTTAGGGAAAGACGTTGGACAGAATTCAGAACTAAGGTATAAATAAAGGATATCTTGTACAGAATTAGCTGAAATTAGCATTCAAAATAGGGTTTGAAGTGGTAGTAGTTTGCGCGATCATAAGGAAGTAGGAAGAAGGAAACCGATCTTAAGTTTAGAGGATTAGTTTTAAAATGTATTATTTATAGCAGGGCCGGATGAGCTACATAGGGTAAACAGCGTTTAAAAGACCGTTGTTTACATCATGATCAGGAATTTTATTCAACACCATAACTACCTAATATTTCTTGGTTGAAGTTGAGAGGCATGGAGATAGGCATCATATACCTCAGCTGAACTTGGATCAAACAACATTCAGTGATCGATCTAGTCAAAAAAAACAGCTGGAACAGATGGAATATAAAACTTTCTTCTGAAGAGGTTTTCAAACACCATAATGAACTTCTTGGCTTAATGTAATCATGATCAATGCCACAAAACTGGAAAACTGCGAAATTCATGACAGAACCTCATCCTTCCTTCCATCTTTCACAATACAGAACTTCAAAGAAACAGAAAATGAAAGAAAACCCCTCGCGTGTGCTGTAAATAATAAAATAACATCCACTAGCCCTGTGTAAAAAAAAAGAAATAAATAAAACAATACACACTCACGTAGCAAATTATCCTCTTATCTGTTATAACACCTTTGTGCTTAACTACCTCTTTCTTATCTACTGTAGGCCTAGGCATCGTATGACCTGACCATACAATGCTTGCGGTAAATACATAAAGGCATCTGAATTTGTCATATTGTGCTGAATGTTTAAATTAATTTTTTGTATGCAAGCTGTCTTATGGGCATAACACCTAAGACAGTTTGTTTATTACAGAAGTTAATTCGGGTTTTCGACTTAGTAAGAGTCGGGTTACATCACCTTACCCAACTGATCGATGTGCCAACGCGTATACCGGATGTTGCTGGGCAAGCCGCCCATACTCTTGACTTGTTTCTTACTTCTCACCCTGGTAAATATACCATTAGTGAAACTTCTCCATTCGGCACTTCAGACCATTGTGTCATTCCAACTGAATTATCATCCTCCACTCATCCAGTTAAAGAAAAACTTCCCACCAGGACCATTTGGCAAAACGAGAAAGCCAATTGGGACGGCCTGAGTATTTTTTTCCTAAACTTTAACTGGTCACTATGCTTCCTCGATAGTGACATTGATGCCAGTGCTGAAATGATCACAAATGTGATTCTTCTAGGGATGCGTGCATTTATTCCTAAGAGAGTAAAAGCATCAAGCCTAAAGAAAAGTTCAGATTTAATTCTGAGTGTAAAGAAGCTATCCGATCTTACAAAGCCAACCCTACAGAGGAAAATCGGAAAAAGCATAAATAAGCAAGGAACTCATGCAACTCCGTTATTGAAAGAACCACATTTTTGCATGACCAAAAATTGCAGCAAAAAATTCTGCAGTGTCCCAAAGGCAGTAAAATTTTTTGGTCATTTATAAAAAAATATTAAAAACTCCTCAACAACTTCGGTTCCAACGCTCATCGAAAATAACAAACCAATTGTTTACTCTTCAGAGAAGAAAAACTTTGCCCCTCCTGTACATGAGAATGTAAATTTTTCCATGGAACAGATTTTTTCCGCACTCGTACAGTAGCAAGAGTTTTGAAAGATTTCGATATACACAAGAGGTGTTCTTCCACACTAGCAAAGCCACTGCGTAAGCTTTTCCATCGCTCCTACTATTCTGGAATCTTTCCTAGAAGATGGAAAACTGCATTTGTCCAGCCTGTCCCTAAGAAAGGTGAACCATCCTCCCCCTCCTCCTACCGACCCATAGCACTAACATCCCTTCATTCTAAGGTCATAAAAACGCTGATTAACCCTAAGCTCGAAGATCGAAAGCTGCTTCATGACCGTCAGTATGGCTCCCGCAGCAACCGTTCCACTGGTGATCTGATGGCATATCTCTATTTAAGTTTGAAGGTACCATTGCCTCCAAGAGTTTTCGGTTGCTTGCTTGTTTTTATATTTTCAAGATACGGCCTGCGGATAGATGTTGTTTCCCAAAGAGGAGTCGGAGGGGGCACTTTAAATAAGGGTTGGCGGTTTTTCGACAAAATGTAGGTTAGGTACTCACCTATTTGGTGCACGACAAAGTTTGCTTTTATTTGACTAGTGGCTAGAGCTCAACCGAGCAATATAAAACAAAATTTGGGGAAAACATTAAACAAAAAAATTTATATGAAATTAAAAAACGACTATTCATAAGTTTTTTTTGGGAAAAAATTTTTTAAGCCATCTGATTTTATTTGCTGTTTTCTATTTTATGAATTTTTCATATCAAAATCGTTTAAACAATTTTTTTGTTCAAAATAATGTTTTTTTTGATAAACTTTTCGGAAACATATTTTAAAATGCTTTTTGTATGTCAATTTAAAGAAATCTATATAGTCCGGGAGCCAGCGACAGATTTCCCTGACCAAGTTCTTCTCAAACGATAATTGGTGAATATCATCAGGGAATAGTATTATAAAACCTCGTGAACGTGAGCTGCAGTTCCGTTGGTGGGAAGGTGCGTGCTAGCCTCCCATGCACGAACAATGTAATATTTCTTTAATCATTTTCTCCGACTTAAAATTTGTCAAACTATAGCTTATCAATCAACTTTATGAAAAAAAAAATATTCTTACAATTTTTTTTATTATTAAAAATCAAAAAACAATGGTTTTGAATATTTTAGTAGGCGATTTATTTGAATCATAAAACACTACCTATGTATCTCGAAAATTTCATCAAAATCCGGCAAATAGCTAAAGAGATAGTCTGATTTAAAAAACCGGTCAAATACCGTTTCTAACCCTTTCCTGAAAAATCCCATCAAACCAAAAGATAGATTTTCCATAGAAAACACCACTCTGGAAGCTTTATCAAAATCGTACCAGCCGTTTTTTAAAAATCATATGGCAGGTACCGTTAATTTTACAGCTAGAATGATAATTCCAAAAACCCCTCTGTAGGACGTCTTAATAATATCGTGTAAAAAATTTTAAGCAAACCGGTCAAGCCGTTTAGGCTCTAGGTGCCGATACAGACAGACAGACAGACGGATAGACAAAATTGTCCGACCAACTTTTCCCGAATTCTTTATAATCGTAAAATCACATTTGATTGTTAGAATTTTTTTACGAAGGCATAACTTGCCTTATAGTCCATATAATCGTAAGTAAAAATCATGAAATTGGGGATCTGGTTTTTAGCTTATAACTAGAAAACTACGCGTCTTAGAGAGGTAATTTTTCAACACGTTTTTGTCCACATCTTTCTGAATGGGATGGGAGCAGTATGTTAGAAGCGTTTGCTACATCTTCAGGGCTAAGGCAGGGATGCACTTTGAGTACGCTCTTATTTGCCTTGCTCTTGAACGATATAGTTACATATTTGAATGGAGGATTTAAAATGCGTACTTTTATAATAAAAATACTGATATATTGAGATGACATTGTCCTGTTAGCTGATACACTAATAAAGCTCCAGGTGATGATCACGAAACTCGAAGAATGCAGCAAAATGTGGAACCTCACAGTAAATCGGAGTAAATTTCAAATAATGGTATTCAGCAGAGAAAAGAGCCAGCATCACGGGAATTATGTGTGGAGGTACGATAGAGAACCAGTTGATATAGTTGAGCACTATAAATATCTTGGACTAACACTAACGCCTAAAAACAACATGAAAAACTGAAGAACGCGAAAACAGCTATAAACACAACCTGGAAAAACTGTATGCAAAATAAAAACATAAGTCTCTGAGCAAAGTATCAGATCTTTGAATCATCATTAGCCCGATCAATTCTCCTATATGCAGGACAGGTATGGGGATACAAACAAAATGACTCTGTTGAACAGTTGTTGCGTTTTTTTCTGAAGAGAATACTGCACCTTCTTAGGACGATACAGATTGAGATAGGACTCTCATAAAAGTTAATTACGACTTTGAAACTCCACTTCGACTATATTCTTAAAGTTCTTAATATGAACGCTACACGACTATCTAGGATTGTGGGAACAATTGCGCTTGAAAAAAAATCATCATATTTTGAACAATGGAAGGAGGTGGCTGAAAGAACTGAATGTCCTCTACATCTAGAAGTGGGAAATTCTCAGCAGAGGAAAACTGAACTATATAAAATCCTTAATATGCTGGATGAGAAGATAAACGAATCATTCAAAGAAGAAGCGCGGTCATACAACTATAGAGATTACTACTCAAAACTGCAAAATGACTCAAGCAAGACGAGCTTTTTTGATGTAAGCGTCTGAGTTGACCAAACATCAACGCTTGTTAAAGCAAGAGGAGAGCTTTTGCCGTTAAACAACATGCCACACCGGCCATATCTACCAATTCAATGCAGTCTTTGTAATATGAACAGCCGAGAAGATATAATGCACTTCACAGGAGTTTGTCCAATACTTAAAGAGCTGAGAAAACTATATCTTGCAAAAGCCATTTATTCAACGGATGAAGTTCTTGATATGCTCAATGGAAGACATTGGACGTCTTTGTATAATTTTGCCAAAGCTGCGAAAGTTATAGATAAAAAAAATTAAGAGAAGAATTTTAACTAAGACAAATATTATAATATCCTATTTTTTCTTTAATTTTTTCTTATTTAGTAAAAATCTCAAGGTTATATATAAACATCAAATGCACAATTATTTATAAAGTATGTTATCATAAAATTGTCAATCTGACAGAGACGGTTTTTGGCATGTCATAAAAGATTTTTAAAAATTCAAAAAATCTTAGCAATGTATAGAATACTAAATTTCAATAAAATCTTAATTTAATCTAAATAAAGTGCAAGAACTTGCTCGTGGTCTTGGTGCTTGAGATTTTTGAAAAAAGGAGGTAAAAAATCAATTAAAATTTTGTTAATCACTTAAAAATCATTACTTACAACGTTTTTCTGAAAAAAAATGTAGTAAACCATTTAGTTCCTTTTACAGTTTTGAATTTTAAGGAAACATTTTTTCAAATCGTTTCACCATTTTTTTTTCAAAAAACGGTTTTTTGAAAAACTTTTCGAAAACATATTTCAATTTTTTTTGAGTATGCCAACATCTAGCAGCTGGTAGTTATTATCAAAAAACTAATTTTTTTAAATTTTTTATCAACCGTTTTTGAAAAAAAAAACATTTTCTCTCGGAAAAACTAAGTATGCAATAAAATTTGAAAACAATGTCTATTGAGGAAAAAAATATTGAAAATCGTTCGATCAGTTGTTTTAAAAAGTCGTTTTTTTTAAACTTTTCGAAAAAATATTTAAAATTTTTTTTAGTATGTAGTTTTCATCAGGGAAAATTATTTAAAAATAATAAAAAATTTTTTCGATTTTTTAAATTTTCTAAAAAAAATTAGTTTTCGACATATTTTGAAATGCAATATTAATTGAATTATAAACAACTACTTGAGTGCAAAATTTTATTGAAATTGGGATAATGGTAATCGGTTCTATGAGAGGTTCCGTTATAGAACAAATTTCGGAAAGTGTATTCTTATTGAAAGATGTAAACAAAATAGCACCCTAAAAATTTTATCAAAAATTTATCGTAGAGCCGTTTTTGAAAAAATCAATTTTGTTAAAGATTGTATGGCAGGTACCGTTATTTTTCGACTTAGAGCAAAAATAAAAAAACAGAAGTTTGAAGCAAATCTGACCATCCGTTTAGGTTGTAGAGGCGCGAACAGACAGACAGACAGACAGACGGATGGAATTTCCGGACCCACTTTTTTCAACTTCTCTATTATCGTAATGTCATGTTTGATTGTTAGATTTTTTTTTGCACGAATCCACAACAACTTTAATCACAAGTAAAAATCTAAATCTAGTGTTTGGACTAAGGGGGGTTTATAGCACATTACAGTATACATATGTAAGCTAAACATACCTAACTTTCCACATCCAGCTATAATTTTTTTTTAATTTAATTTGATGAATTTGGGAACATATTTTATTGAGCACGTGTTATTATCAAAAATGCCAATTTTGCCTTCTATGGGCTGCCAAAATCATTTCCTTAGAACGATACCTTCTAAAAGCAGAAATAAAAATCTTAGGAAATATCACAAATCAATCAATCAATCAGCTAAGAACTAAAACTTGAATCAAAGTACCTAAGAGCCATGGAAATGATGATGTCATATTGATTACAAACGAAGAAGCAACAAACTTCGATGCAGACCCAGGTTCAGTGCATCATTGTGGCTTGAAACCAATTGCCTTCGGAAGAACCGGGCGTGAACCGTCCGATAATGAAAAAGTTAACTGATCTTGTTTTTTTTTTTTAATATACAATATGCAAGAGCGAATAGGACTTACGTACATTTACTTCCGAATCTGATGACCTTAGAGCAAAGTCTTTCGGGAATGGTATTTCCAGCCCGGAAGCGAACCCCATTACGAAAGAAGAGAACAACTACCTACCGCAATTTTTCTGGGTAGTACCTTAATCAAATTTGAAAATCCTTAATTCAAATCTGTACGATAATTGGTCTACTGACACGTCAATGTCTTATTCTAATATATGATATCATTCATTCAAGGACAAAACCAAAAAATAGAACCGACAAGTATAGCAAAGATAAACCCGGTACCCGAAATAAAATCCCAAAAGAAAACGAATGACATTTGGGGATAACGTCTTCCTTTAGAAAATCGGATAAAAGACAATATCCCAGTTTCGGGAACTAATATTTATGACTACATCCCATTAAAAATCACCTAAATCGTCTCCGTAGCCGATACTAACAATGACATCGTTTGTGGCAATTTCGCACACATTTATGTGTCCACGTACATACATACATACATACTTTAGGAAACACTCATAGATCTCTGCTTCGCATAAGGAGACATATGGTATCAATTTTTGCACACAATTGGATGTGAATATGTGGTAAACACGAAGGAAATGGATATCTTTTGAAGGCTTGCGGCGTCATAATTCATAGCCAGACGACAGATTGTGGATGTGCACAAATTGTTTATTGGCGTTCGTCTCCGATAGGAATTAGATCCTGAAATGAAAAATGATAACTATTGATTCCATGGCTGAGATAATGAATTATCTTTGCAGAAAATATTAGTGAATTCGGAATAAGTAATCTTGGGCATTGGAAATCAATGGCATTTAGGTTTTAATTAACCGAACTGACAGCTTTGATATTGGGAAGGACAAGCGCAGCTTGATTGATGAAATGAGTATGAATATAGGTGGGTCCTCGAAGAATTCTTTAAATAAAAAAATAATAAAAATATAAATTTTCGAAAATTCTAGTTCTGTGTGTAAAACTAAATTACTAAAAAAAAAAACACAAATTTTAGACTCTTTCATCTCAAGTCAAGTCAAATTAGAAAGACTCTCAAAAAATTTGAAGTTTATAACGTTTGTAAAGTTATACATGATACAAAAACATCCTTACCTCATGGCACAAGACAGCATTTATCATCCATGTTGTTCTTTCGTACAAAGAAGTTCAGAACATTTTCTTTACAAACTCCGAAGCTTTTGTGTTATATACTCACACATACAATTTTATATGAATATGATGCAGAAATGAGCACAGCGCATATCACCATAATTCAAACCCCAAAGGACACTTATCCATTTTACAAGCTGACAATAGGGTTGCAATGTAAAATAAAATAAAAAAAAATCAAAAAAAGGAATTGCCAAAGGAAATTCTCAAAGCAATTTTTCTTTCTGTTCTTCAAAAAGTACTAGTTTTTTCGCACTCTCAAGTCTCAACCCTTCATGCAGCTCTGTGTATATTGTTTTGTGAACATATCAGTGAACACTATCCAAGTATCCAATATTCCATGAAAATGTGATGCACACAGGATAAAGAAGGACCCCGACCAAAAAAAAAAAAAAACTAAAAATGAAAAAAAAAACGAATATTAGGTGCATTTGCTTGCTTCAGGATATGGAAGAGCTAACAATTTTGTACGTTTACTATATAAACTTTTCAAAAGTTTTCCCTGGGTTTCAGTTTTTTACGTTTGTTTTCTTTTTTCTTTTTAGCTTTATTACAAGATTTTGTTTTCTAACACGTCAAATGAATGGAAAAAGTTGTCAGTGACGTTTGTTTCAGTTTTTCGTATGAGAGTGTTTTATTTCTATTGCTAAATCCCGGGCCGGGGAAAAAACTTCGATAGAAATTTCTACTCCAATACATCTGGGATGCATTGTATATATAGCCCTTGGAAGTGTCGGTGGCTTTAATGTTTTTACTCATTGTTTATTCTTGGACAGATTAATGCTAGATTTTTGTAAGTCCTTATTACAGTTATTATCATTTGACAGGATCTGTTTTGAATATGATTTTGTTTAAGAAATGTTTGTGCTCCGCACAATGAAGCAGAAGACATGTTCGGATTCCTTATAGCGCACATACTTTTAGAAGGAGGTATATCGATGCCTGGAATTTCCAAAGGATACTATCAAAGTGCCAAAGAAACATGATGTTTTAGTAATGAAGCCAGAGCAGTGATAAGCAGGAAGAAAGCAGCTTTCAAAACTTGGTCAAAATCCCCTCTAGATCTATGCATAGATAAAAAAACACGCTTTCAATTGGAATACTGTTGCGGTAAATTTTAACGCTACAAGTTTTAACCCACCAATCTTTACTATCCATATATTTATCCCTAAATAGTTAAGGCTCCAAATATCAAAAGAGTCAACTAGTGGAAAGGCTTTAAGGAGCACCTCCCTATTATGGCTTTATTTCACTGTGGGCCTACCCACTTTGGAGTCACCTTGAGGCGCAACAAAACCCCTAGCGTGGTTGGTCAAACCACTTTATTACTGAAGTGGCCTGCCAAACCACTCTAGTTGCAAATAATGAATTTATTATGGTAAATCCATTCTCCTTGCTAAGAAGCAGTGCCTATGAGCACCCTTAATATCAAGGTTAAATAAGACAATGTACACACACTTCTTTCGAAGCCGTGCCATCCTCCCAGAAACCAAAGATACCTTTTCGCTTCCGCGTTTGGAATAACCACAGCCCCCATGAAGTTCCCACAAGGGGGCCTACCGCGATTTTAACAGGCAGCTGCTATCGAGCAAGGCTCGTGTAATCAGCTGGGGCTCCTGTTAACCAATGGTTTTCGCGCTCGTTCAGTTGCAAGAATTCTTAAAGATCTCGACATTCACAAATCCGCTGGTCCGGAGAGTATTTCCACTATAGTTCTGAAAAGGTGTGCTTTCACGCTGGCAAAACCACTGTGTAAGCTTTTCCATCTGTCGTACTCAACAGGGTTCTATTCAAGTGGATGGATGGAAAACTGCATTTGTCCAGCCCATACCTAAAAAAGGCGTATCTTCATCTCACTTTAACTACTGACCAATTGCACTTACATCCCTTCTTTCCAGGATCATGGAAACGCTGATAAACTATCAGATTAAGAAATATCTTGAGACTTGGAAACTTCTAAATGACCGGCAATACGGTTTTCGTAGCAATAGGTCTACTAGTAATATGATGGTATATCTCACCGAACAGTGGAATCAATCTTTACACCGTTTTGGAAAAAGTAAGATTATTGCACTTGATATTTCAAAAGCATTTGATAGAGTTTGTCCTCAAGCTCTTTTATCGAAAATGCGTGCATTTGGAAACGGTGAACCTCTTATTCGATGGATTAGAAATTACCTTTCGAAACCTCCAACTCGGGTTGTTTTGGATGGCTTTCTGTCTGATAGTCACAAAATAAATGATGGTGTGCCCCAAGGCTCCGTTCTGTCTCCAACACTGTTCGTTATTTTTATCAATGATCTCTTGTCTAAGACTTCTAATCCATTAAATTGTTTTGCTGATGACAGTACCAGAAGCTGTTCTCATACTCGTTTCCACATTCACTTCCCTGTTCTTCGGATGTGGAACTGCAACGGCAGCGTATGATAAGTTCATTAAATTCTGACCTTGAAAGCATTGTACAATGGGGAATACAAAATCGCGTAGAATTCAAGAAACCGACCACCTCTCAGTTCTCGGTATGTGCATTACAGTCCACCTTTTGTGGAATGACCACATATTTGACGTCGCCAAAAATGTTGCGAGGTGTTTAGGTAGATGCAAGAAGTTCTTCACCCCGTCTGATCTGGCTACAATATATAAAGCATATATTCGCCCAAAACTTGAGTATAATTCCCACATTTGGGCAGGTGCTCCAATAACGCACTTGAGTTAATTGGTGATTGAAATATTATGGATTCAATTACATCTCTTGAGCACCGTCGTAATGTAACGTGTCTTTCACTATTCTATCGTTATTTTTACAAACAGTGCTCAAGTGAAATAGCCAGTTTTATTCCTCCCCTTAAACAATTCAACCGTAATACTCGCTCTGCTAGGAATGCCCATCAGTTTACCCTTGAGCCCAGCTTCGGATGTACTGTTAAGTATAGAGATTCTTTCTTTAGTTGAACCACACGAATGTGGAACGCTCTACTTCGTTCGGTTTTTCCCTCCCATTTTGATATGCAGAATTTCAAACCTAATGCCCATCGACATCTCCTTTTACATCCTTCCCTTCTTCCCTAATGCTCGCACGGTGTTTAAACATTATAAGGGTAGAAAAATAACCCCTTTCGCGCGTGCCTATTATAAAAAAAAAAGTTCCTGAGAAGGTTACTCAGTTCTTCCATACCTCTTGGGTGCTCACTAAAAGGCACACTGATCTCTTAACCGTTCGAGAGGAAAGTTTTACGGATAATTTTTTGTCCCGTTTGCAAGAGATGACATTTCTGTAAGAAGATGCTATCATAATGAACCTAGAAGCAGATGTAGTGCACAAATTAAAGCTTGGTGAACTCCAGTTAGCTGGTCATCTAGGATCTACCGAAAGAGAAACCAGCTCGGAAAGTCTCTAGTAAAACTAGCCTGGCCGACCTTGTTAAAGATGGGAGGTTGGCTAAGACAATCATGACCAAAGGAACACATGTTCTATATTTTAGGATGATTGACTGATCAAACTGCTCAAGCTGAAGTTCAATTTATGTAAGTATATGTATATACGAAAATGAAAAGATAGACCAGCTGAATATGGCCACAACTCAAACATGTTTCTCTTACATTGTAGTGTCGTAATAATGTTTCTGATCTGAACTCATACTATCTACTTTTGATGCCCCCCTTGCCATAAGTGATATTGATGGTTCTCTATATTTCAGTGGGATCGCGCAGTTCAGAATGTCTACTTTCTTTATGATCAGTCACCATTCTTATGAGTAAATGTATACTTTTAATTTAATTATCGCCTGCAGCTTTATAATTTCTCCATTTTTTTAAAACGTACTGGACTTTAAAAACATTAGATTTTGACGGATCTATTGCTGAATATTTGGAGCACCAGTGCACGTTATCCCTATTGCAAGGTGAAAATATGTGAAATGTGACTATTTTGCCGGTTAGCACAATTTGGCCTTCTTTTAATATGTCCTCCTTTCAATCACATGTCATCATCATCCTCATTGCAATGCCGGCTAGCGTGCAGCATCTGTCAGTCATCCTCCTCATCCTACTTATCGACTTATACAGAAAATGGTACGCATTTGCTATGCATTTATGAGAATTGAAGTACCTCCTTAAGGCCGGATGCACAACTAATATGGTCATTTCAGGGGGAAATAAATTTGGATCAAAGCCAAGCTCGGGCCAGGACCTTAATTCAGCAATTTTAATTTTTATATTCGTCCTTTTTGTGTTTCCTTGCATACAATTTATTTCGACCCTCTGAGGATTTGCCTCATTGTTATATGAAAAAGGACGAAACACACACACATATACAAAAAAAGACAACAAAGTATATAGAACACCGGGGTTAACTTGAAAATGTTGAATGACGCTGATGGTCGATGAAGGACGAAGGACAGTCAACGGTTTGTCACTTTTGCCATGATCTATAACAAAATGTCGAAAATTACTTAACAGACACTCAAGAAGACTAGAACAAAAAAAAAATGGGTTATGCTGAGTGGAAAAACTATGACTTCCTGAGAATGTTTTGGACTGTGTCCAGAAGCAACACTGCGCAAACTATGATGGGGCTCGTAAAATATTTTACCACATTAGGTTTTCCCTTATGAGACAATTGTTAAATGTGAGCTCACATCGTTGTTAGCTGGTATGTTATTAGTTCAAGGCTGCACTTCGTGTGTTTTGGTGTGGCAGTGAAATTTCAATTTAATGGTTATTGCGGTCTGGTGCGTTCCTTTTGTTTTTAAATTATTCCATAGGTGAATCTTGTGATATTTATAAGAAAACGTCGTTTGAATATTAAGAAAAATATAAAAACAAAAATAAAACACATGTTTTCTTAAATTTGAATCCGATTTTTTGACGTGATAACGTCTTATAAATCGATGGCAGGCTACACGTACGAAATAACATGACTCATGCTGATAAGACTCTTCACTTATTCTAACCAAAATCGATCGCAAAAGTATTCTGAGCACCAGGCGAACATCAGATGTATGCATGTGGAGTATGTGCTTCTAAATCGCCCAACGGATTTTAATGAAATTGCAGGGGTCGTTCCTGTTTGTTCCCGCTAGCATTATTTTCGCATTTCACATTAAAGCGTTTTTTCTAGGGCGTAGTAACGCGCGCCGACTTGTACTAGGTTGGTGGTACAATAGTATTTTTGGTACTAGATTTTTAGTACTTAGTACTCGAATTTATTACTGTTGTATTTTTGATACAAGATTTAGTACTAGATTTAGTACTTAGTAGTAGTTTTAGTACTAGCTTTTTTGACGTTATAAGTGGAATTGTATATGTATATGCGTAAGTTAACGGGCTGTATGTTGGTGTTGGTGTCATCAATGTTTTCTTATGACGTTATCACGTAAAATTATCGTCCATAAACCGACTTTACTGACAACCAACTCTTTTTTATCGATTCATTTAATTCATGTGTAAATAAGCTATTTTTTGATGCTTTCGATTCTGGAAATATGAACATGGCGGTTTGGGGAATAAACTTGAGAAGCGAATTCAAGAAATTAACTAACCTTCGTTAATATAACATTGCAGAATTCTCTATACCATTGTCTTACAACGCCGAGTGATGAGCTAACCTCGTTCATGTAAGCCAAGAAATTAA
Organism: Platycheirus rosarum; assembly: GCA_963971375.1. NCBI lineage: Eukaryota > Metazoa > Arthropoda > Insecta > Diptera > Syrphidae > Platycheirus > Platycheirus rosarum. The sequence goes on along the minus strand of OZ020508.1, from coordinate 57,449,094 downwards.
ACTCAGATAAAAGACTAATATCTCTCGGATTTATTAAGAATGGAATGGATTTATTGATCTATTATAGTCTGTTTAACTTATGTCGGAATCATTTTGAAAAACTTAGTATCTTCAGAACATAGTGAGATGCTGAAATGCTTATTCAATGTCATAAATGATACCTAAGTATGAAAAAGAGAGGAACTAAAGCAACCTTCTTGTGGGACCCCGAAAGCAGTGAGCATTGGCTATGAAGTGCATTTCTAAAACGCAGTCTTTAAAAACAATTTCTGAGGTAAGAAAATATCAATTTCAAAAAGACCGGTAAGTACCTAATAAATAAGTTGAAAAGTGAGGCAATCATATGAGAAATATATCGAGTTGAGGAATAATTGAGGTTTCACGTTTCACAGTGCTCGATTTGAAGTCATTAGCTGGACTTAATTCGGATTTTATTTTTGTTTATTTAGTTTAATTGGAAATGCGTTTGGTAAATCAATTTTAAATTATTTCTATAGTGTACTTTTGTAGGTGTAGGTGTAGCTTATGTTTTGGTGAAAAAAAGGTCAAGATGGTGGGCTAAAAACGATACCTCCCATAGAAAGGTTTTTTTTTTCTTCGACTTTCTCGAAAACTGGAAAATCCGATCTCGATCACAATCTCAGGAAGATGTTGGTAGCCTAATTAATTTTATTCTAAAATATTTTCGAAAACTTTTTTTTTGTAGTTTTAATAATTAGTGTCTTTAAGTTTGCATTCTTGAATGTTTATTTTTTTAATTTTTAAAAAAAGTTGTTCGATCCAGTCGTGCAAACTTTTTTTTATTTTTATCGCAGAAAACGTAGTTCGCGGTCGTCTACTAGCGACTACGTCTTTTCTTTTACAATATGTATCTTAATTCCTATTTCACAATGTGTTGTGCATTAAATTATCATAAGATTTTTTTGAGTAGCCGACTTAGAATTAGTCAGTCAATATGATAAACGAGATTAATTTTGCTATATTTTTAATGAAAAATCGGCGGTGAAAATTAAAATTTCTAGTAGTCAACACGACCACATCTAAAAAAAACTAAATAAACAAACAAAATGGCAATCCAACTTAAATTGTCTAAATGCCAAAACACAAAATTCCAAAATCCAATGGAAAGCTGAATGCCAAACTTCTTATTTTCATGGTGATTTTCAATGTGATCACATATGACTACCAGGAATGTGACTGTCACACCTGATTTCGTCACTGAATTATTGATTATCATCAAAATTTTTAGACTACTCCCAAGAATGATATATGTAAACAAGATTAAGCAGCGCCGTGCTCCTCTTTCACCTCTTTCAAAATACAAAAAACATTTCTTTATAGACCAATAAAAAAAGTTGCCCTGATGGCAGTACCTCGAGTGGTAGCGCCGCACCTGAAAAACATAGGAGGCCCTACTGGTGATGATGCAAGGCAATGTTTTGATGCTTGAAAATGTAGCTGACTTTTAATGTAATTACAGCTTCTGAAAATGACAGGAACTCTGGTAAGTTTGAGCACTTGGAAGAAGACACGATTCGAAAAGAACTAAAGCCATACACCCTCTCTTTGAATGATTACCATCAAGAATAGTGTAAGATAGATCCTTCAAAATCGTCCTTAATCAGCAGTGTGAGCCAACAATTCTAGTTATCATCTTTCGAATATCTTTTTTTAATATATTTAACACTAAGTTTATTGAAATGAAAATAAAACTCAGAAAGTAACTCTGAAAGTCCTTTAACAAAAACAACTCAAAGTAAAATGAATTTATGCCATACTTTTTGTTATTTCCATATTTTTTGTAAAAAAAATTCAGATAAACACTCAAATAAATAGTGCAAATACATCATAAATAAACACATAAAATTTAATTTCTACTGTCACCAAAAAATATTTTTTACTTCACAAGGTCTCTGCCTACATCATGGCTCTCAAAAACAAAATGAACGCAATGGAGGATTTTCTATCATTCTTAGACTACTCCCTGAAGTCCTAGAAAGCTGAAATTCGGTATGTAAGCTAGTATTAGCACAAAAAAAACAAAAAATTCTAGAACTTGGAACTTTTGGAAGTTTGTATATAACAGCCGCAAATTTTGACGCAGAGGTCTGAAAACTGATATAGGGGCGCAAAAGTCACATATTTTGTGTGTAGAATCGAGTTAGAAGCTTGGCCAGTGTTACCTATGCAAATTTTCAAAAAGTGTCCAAAAAGGCCAAGCCTTTTAAATTTTATGTTGGTTATATGAAAATAATATAAAATTCCATACAAAAAATCAATTTTCGATTTTTTTCAATTTCTGGTGTGAAAAATTTATAATAACTTATCAATTAAGACGGCTAGGCGATTTGGCTCAATTTTTTTTTAAGTTGTCTGTAATTCCAAGGAGAAGGTTTTTACGAACAATTTTTTTGAGAAAATAATTGTGAAAAGATGTTTTGCGTTTATTTTAATAAGTTTTCGGGTATATATAAAAAAAAAAAATAAAGAAAGGCTGGATGACGGGACCGCTAGAAATGTAATATTAATATAAATAGTTAACCTAAATCTTTAGGAAAAATGCTGCAAAGCTATCCGTTCTTTAACTTCTTTTTGACAAAATTTTCATTTTATTGTAAACCAAAAAAGTAAACCAAAAAAGCTATCCTAACTTTACGGACATCAGTCTATACTATGTACAATTTATATTTTCAGTACAGACCTTATGGAAGAGAGCTTTCAAACACACTGGTACCTGCAAGTGTTTGCATCGCACTCAATTTAAGAAATTGCCACTTAAATATAAAAGAGAAGCCTTAAATACATTGAAATTGTAGTTGTAATATTTGATTTAACCCACGTACCAACGGATAGCTTAATATCTAAAAAGTGTCCAAAAACGATGATTTTTTTAAAAAGAGGTGTCCGAATGTTCGAATGCGAGTCATATGGTTTCGTATTCGCAACAATTTGTATGAAAATCTTTTTGATGCGAATCTGTTTTCTCGTTCTCTCTCTTTCTCTGTTATATATTGCATCAATGTAGTCTTGCGTGCTCTGTGTCTTTTGAGCCGATGGCCTCACTAGACAGTGCTCGTAAGTTTCTCTAATTCTTAGTTCGTAGATTTATTGACGGAGTCGATATGTACTTACCATTTCTTACGGCAAAAAAAAAAAACGACAGACAGGGACGATGAACAGATTGATGTTTGCATCGAAAACAAACCAAACATTTATGCAGAAACTTTTTTATTTTGTACCTTAATCATTGTATATAGAATCTATAGTACTATCAAGATGGGTGTTTCACCTAGCGCCATCTAGTTTCGCTATCTCGCTATTTCTCAGTGTAGACTTTTAGTCGTGGAGATGAATTCAACACATATGCATCGTTAGAAATTGACAGAATGGGAAAGATGTATATAAAGTGTTAGCAGTCAGAGGGAAGCAAATTATTTAGTCTTTTTCGTATTATTTCTTTGTCTATTTCTGATAATGAGGGAATGGAAGATAGAAATTTAGACAGGGCTGTGAGGAGTTTTCATTTCTGTCTTGAAAATACATTGTTTTTGGGTGTTTTTTTTATAGATACGGCAGCATGATGAAATTTACCATTTTACCGATTTTTGCTGGAATTTGATTATTGGTTTGGTTTTTTTGAATAATTTTGAATGGTCACCATGTTTGTTTATTATATTATTTTTTTTTTAGTCTGCAAAAATTTAATTTGAGTTGAAGTACCTACCTAGTTACTTATTTCACAAATAAAACATATTGTTTGCATATGTTTGTAACTATCTTATTGCTTTAGAGTATATTCACTTATCACGTAAAAAAAATAGTACTAAATATAATACTAACTACTAAATTTAGTACTAACTCTACTGCAAACTACAAAATATAGTACTAAATCCAGTACTAAGTACTAAATCTAGTACTAAACATATTACTAAGTACTAAATCTAGTACCAAATATAGTACCAAAACTACGATAGTACTAAATTCTAGTACTAACTATTAAAAATCTAGTACGAAATATACTATTGTACCGACAACATAGTACCAATCGTCACCAGTTTTATATTTAACTAGCGTTCAAAATTTAACAATATACATTAAAACTTTAAACATTCAAATCCGAATATGGCAACATTGTTAATTGATTTTGGTATAAGAAATACAGAAATAACAAAATTTCTTGAAAAATGCAAAATCCAAAAAAATAATTGAAGACGCACAATATTGGTTTGTTTACAAAAAATCAAAGGGAAATCCATTAATTTTTGTTTCCCTTACTCTGCTATACCATATGGTCTAGTGTCACTTTTTGAACCTTTCATTTGTACTTATTCATTATTCCTCCAAATGCCTGTATTCATTCTAACTCACACGTTTCTGAAAATATAACATACAACCTACTCTTTCATCACCATATTTCATTCTACTCTCCAAAGCCCATACAAATGCATATCAAGAACTACTGCAGCGCTATTACGGCAGTATCTCGCTAAACTAGATGCTGCCTGATGGTAGTACTATAGTTTTATATACAATGCCTTAATCTTGAAATCCATATTCCACCTCAGCTCTTTTCAAATATCCTGCAATCCTTAGAATATCTCTCTCATCTAATATGGGCGTTAATGATTAAATGCTGGTCTTCTGCCACAGTGAAATACTGCTTGAAAAATCAATTTAAATTTTAGTCTAATTTTAGGCGAAACTAAAGTTTTAAAGCATGTCAAAATCTATCTGTCAGTTAAGATAAAATCGATTAATATATATAATACTATAGTGAGATTGCATACAAACATAAATTTATAACCTCAGCTTACACCCGGTAAACATTTCCATTAAAGCCATTTACTTAAACTTCAACCTTCCTTAACCACTCCACAAAGGGAAAAGGAAAACCTTTTGAAAGATTAATTCTCCGAAATAATAATTTTTCAATGTGTGAGTAAGAGTTTCATTATACTTTATATTGAATGGTCAAGAAGAATCTGTATGAAAGATTTTGTGCCCTGGAAAGTTCAAATGAATTTGACAGACCGAACTCCATACCCCAACTATACTTCAGATTTAGTCTATTTTAATGATTTAAAGTTCACTTTTCAAATTAATACAACTCGAAAGGAAACGGCTTTATGCAAACACCAACACATCGAAAGCAAGTAGGTATACATACATATATGATATGGTAGTTGGTTTTTCAATGTATTCAACTTCATTTTGAGCAAATAGACTGCGGTTGACGATAATATATTTGATATTTGGGTTGTGTACCCTGTATCAACTCCCTTTGGGCATAGTTAAGGGATGGTGTAGTTGGTACTGCAGCGCCCAACTGAGCGCCGCGCCGCGCTTCTTCACCTTAAATATACGGCGCGTCCCTCTATTCATAAAAGTAGGAACGTATTCTGGGTACTTGAGGATAATGCCCTATCAAATATTTTTGGACTCCATTCATATCGACTTGCCAAAAAGCACCGACATGGAACACTCCTCCATCCCTTGCCCTAATATGTACTTACCATCTCTGATTTTGCACTCATACAGAGGCGCACATTTACAGTGGTGCTAGATAAAATGAACACAATCAAAATTAGCAAAAGCATTTAAATTAAGCAACTCACTTGAACATTATTAATATTGAATAAAAGGTTTTAATGCAAATTTATATACTATGTTGAAAGAAAAATTAAATTTAAAAACAACTGAACAGAAGACTCAGTACTTATTTTGGACTTTTTCGAATTATTGATTCAAAATAGTCTTTAAGTCCACCAAAAAATTGGCGTTTCGTGAGGATACTTACTTGATTGTGAGTACCTTTGTCAAGACTTAACTTTCGATTTGTTCAGTTCAACATATATGAAGTTTTTGAGAAAAACTTAATATGAACTAAATTCAACAAGATTAAATTTGTAATCATTAAGTCGGAAAGAAAGAGGTTTTTGGTGGACTTAAATAGCTTTGTACGGCCCAAAGCTATTTTGAATCATTATTAATATTGTTGTTGTTTATGTTGTAACTCTTCTTCTTTTTTTTCTTCCTTAACCCTAGCCACCTTCTTCTTTTTAACCTACCCACCTTACCTAAAGTGGAGCTGAAGTCCAGGATGCATCTGGGCCTCAAATAACAAACTGATCCAGCCAAATCAGTCCCTAGTTAGCCGCCTCAAGTCTTGCATTAGAAGTTAGTCTCTGTGCCCTTTCCCTTGCTACCTGTTTACCCAGATGGAATGGTTCATACTGCCTGACAGCGGAATTTGGTTTGTCATCTTTCTACATTTCTTTGTAATATTCTGTTCGACATCTGTATAACATTGACAGTTTTTTTTTTAACTTTTTGTAAAACTTTTCTGCAGTAAAAACTTTTCATGTCTGCTTAAAGCGCTTATAATGCTCCCTTTTTACTTGCGATTATAGGAACTATAAGGCAAATTTAGGATTCGTGTATATAAAAAAATGAGATAACAATCAAACATGACTTTACGATCATAGAGATATCTAAAAAAGTTATTGGCAAAAAATGTGTCTGTCTGTTTGTCAGTATGTATAACGAGCTGCAGCTTAAACGGCTTAAGCATTTTATTTTCAATTTTGGTGCGTGAGATTCTTTTGGCATTGCCCAGTAGTGGGGAAATTGAAATTTTATTTTAGGCCTACAAATTACGGTACATATGGCAATGTGACCGGCTCTCACAATCTTGATGAACATTTTTGAGATTTTTGTTGTTGTTATTGGCTGTCATTTGATAAGAAACAAATTTACGGGAAAAGTCTATTAACGGTACCTTATAACGGTTTTTTTATTTTTGGCTTTCTCAGTAACGGCTCTTTCGATTTCTGTAAAATTTTATATTTGAGAAGATCTAGGTACCCAAATTAATTCTGCATACCAACATTTTGAACAACTTTTTTTTTAGATAAAGTTTTGTATTTTCGGAACTTACCGCGTTATAAGAAATATTTTCTTATTTATTTCTACCCGACGTTTCGAAGAAGTTTCATACTTCGTGGTCACGGGATGAGACTGACGTTTGATTGATGTTGTCTAAGTTATTGTTTTTTAGCTCTCGCTCTCAAGATGCACTTGGATTGCTTGTGGGTGGTGGTGGTGGTGGTGTACTCGTTCTAGGTTGTTGTTGCGTTGAGTCGATGTATTTTTGGACACATGCAAAGCTCGTGACATCGGCTATATTAATATTTTTGGTTTTTTGATTTGCTTTTCAATGGTTTTGCTTATGAGAGGATCCCACGTTGGCGATAATTTAAAGCTAGAATCTCTATTGAAATTTGTATGTTTCTTAATTTCAATTGCTTCTCTGACGATCCTTGGTACATAAAATCTTTCATTTGCGATTGATCTAGCTTGATCAAAACGTATAAAGTGATCTTCGTTGTAGGCCAGATGTACACATATGGCCGATTTTGTGACAGCGTTGTTTTGGATAGCTTTGATATGTTCGTTTAAACGCGTTTTTTCGTTTCACCAATATAAATATACCCACAGCTACAGGGAACAGAGTAAACACCAGGATTTTGGAGTGGAATTTTGTCCTTAGGCAATCTTAAAAATAAACTTTAGTTGGCGGTTTAAAGATGGTTTTAACATCATATATTTGTAAGATTCGCCCAATTCCATCCGTTATGCCTTTGATATAGGGTAAAAAGGCCCTTTTTCCAATGCTGGAGGTAGCGAATGTTTCTGTGAGCTGGGTTTGGGTTTCCAGGTTCTCTGTTTGGAGTTGTAGCCATTCTTTTTAAGTGCAATGTCTAAATCCTTCAACTCTTGCTTGAGGTGTTCGGGGTCACAAATTTTGTGAGCACGGTTCACAAGAGCCGATACAACCGATGTCAAGTTGGCTGGGTGATGATGTGATGTAGCATTTAAATATCTGTCCGTATGAGTGTCTTTCCGAAACACCGTGTGGCCGATCGAACCATCTTGCTTTCTTAAGACTTTAACGTCTAGGAAAGCCAAAGAGTTTTCTTCTTCTCTTTCCATTGTAAATTTAACTTTTTCGTGGATGGAATTAAGAAGAATCAGAAAACTTTCTACCTGATTCTCGTTGAGTACACAGAAGGTGTCATCCACGTACCTTACCCAAATTGTTGGTTTCGTTAAGGATGTTCCTAATGCCAATTCCTCAAAATGTTGCATCCATATGTCTGCAATTATTGGTGCAACAGGTGAACCCATTGCAACACCATCAATTTGTAAATAATAACTACCATTGTATAAAAAATATCCTGATGTAAGGCATATATCAATTAACTCTAATAACTTAGAGTTGTTTTGAGAATTAGACAATTTCGATTTTATAACATTGAGGGTTTCTTCAATTGGAACATTGGTGAATAAGGAGGTAACATCAAAACTAACCATAATTTCATCATGTTTAATGTGAAGGTCTTTGATCATGGACACGAAATGTTCCGAGTTTCTTACTATTGAGTTTGAGTTTTCAATAAGTGGCTTAAGCCTAAAGGTTAATTCTTTAGCCAACAAGTAAAAAAAAATAAATTTATTGGCGCGACAGCTCCTTAAGGAGCCAAGGCCTAGTGACTTATACTCTCAACCATTCCTGTGTGTGTGTTGTTACTCTGCAAGAATGGAAGGGACCTACAGTTTACCGCCGAGTCCGAACGGCTACATGAGATGCACTTTTTCGAGACAAATTTTACTCTTGGAGGTTTTGTCAGTTCCTCGCAAGAGGCAGTACCCCAGAAAAAAAGGTGGCTATGAGCTGGATTTGAACCCAGGTTCTTTCGCTTAGCAGTCCGACACACTAACCACCAAGCCACGTAGCACTACAACAAGTATGTTGGTGAATCTATTTGGCTGACGATGGGTCTTAACGGTATATTTTCTTTATGTACCTTAGGAAGGCCGTAAACTCTTGGTGCTTGCGGACATGACGGTATTAAATTCTGATTTTGTAAAACAGATTTACTGTCATTTACAACCCGTCGAACTTTTTTAAGCACTAATTCTTTGTAAGTAAGTTCATCACTTAGCAGAGAAAGGATTTTAGCATCATATTCTTTGGAGTTAAGAATAACTGTACAGTTTCTTTTATCTGCAGGTAAAACAACAGTTTCTTTTTCCTTTCTAAGTTTTTCAAGGGCTTTTCTTTCAAGGAGAGTAATGTGTTGTTCAATCTTTTTGCCTTTCCTAATCAAAATTAATTTTTAATTTTTTTTTTGAAAAATCAATATTCTGAAAACTAATCAAAAAAATTATTTTAAATTTTATAATCACATGTATATTAATAAACTCTAAAACACTGCATACCAAAATTAAAGAAATTTTTTTTTCAAAAAACTAAAAAAACTGGATTTTATCAAAATCCCTTTTACAATTTTCAAAATACTTTCTTCATAAATTTGTTATTATACAAGACATGTGATGACTTACTTCATTTTAATTTAAAACCGTTAAGGGTTGAGATTTTGATACTATTTATAAGTTCATAACGTGTTATTTTTGTACGTTATTTTACTTATTTCGATCAAAAATCTCGCCTTCCAATATGATTTAGCAACTTAGAGCAAGTACGTGCGACCCACATTTTTTCTTCTTAGAAGGCGATGTTATTTCTCTTTTTGTTCATCCCTTCTCGACCTTCTTTTTTAACTGCGCCCTGCTTTGTATGCTTTTATTGAAGGTTTAGATCTTTTCATGTGAAATAAAAATTTATTTAAGCTTTTTAAGAAAGACGTTTTTCTCGCGTTTGTCCAAATTTTATATGCACCACTGTATCCACGGGAAAAAAAAGAGAAATAGACATACGAATTACAAGTACCACATCATTATACCTAATTCGATATCAAACCAAGAACGTTTGCCAAAGATAAAAGATAAACCAATGAAGATGTCCCGGTCCCGGTACAGTACCACTCGTTCACTCCTGGAAGGATGCAGCATAGCTAGGTTGAAAAAGTGGGCGAAAACTTCAATGTGAAAACCGAAGACAACCGCATCGTACAAGCTAATGGCCCGGCTGGCTGGGGCTATATTTTCCCATTTTCATGGAACAGCCAGAAAGTTAAATGACTTCGAGTTCAATTGCCTATGCCAGTTGTGAGATACAATTGGAAAATTTACGCGTTCCCAAAGAATTCAATTGTTAGAGAAGGGATGCAGCAGCAGAAGTCTCAGCAGCAGCAGCAGCGGCAGAAGCAGCCCAGCAGGTGTTTTGTTGTTTGCTTTTGCCGCGGGCTATCCTGCCTCAATTTTTTGGCTGTTGTTATTATTTTGCGGGCAACTGGAAGGGGAGCTCACCAACAAATGATGCACTTTGGCACGAAATATGCATAATTGTGGGCGGGTACCCATAGGTTTTAGTGGTCACTGGTCGAACATTGTAAATAAAATGAGCCCAAGACCAGGCTTCATATTATGGAAGAAAGAGTTGCTGGGCCAATTCGGTTTTGGCCAGCTGCAACTGGTCTGTTTTGAAATCGAACCGGTATATTTGAGGCACCAGCAGCAGGGTTAGGGCAATGGCAGAGCACAAATATTTATTACTTGATATTAATAGCATATAGAGACCGTTATGGGAAGTTGCAATTTGATTTACCTGACCGCATAATTGGCGCTTAGTGCTCTGACCAAGTTGTGGTTTGATAATACCTTCCTTGGGTGGAGTCGTATTTTTGGTATAACGAGGTTTTTCAACTTAACGAAAGAAAAGTTTTTGTATTTGCCTTTTGGCTAAGGTGAATGGACAGAAGGTAGATAGGTTCTTATGATCTGTTTAGCATATAATGATTCTTTTGTTTTTTTAAGGAATTCACTCTTTTCAATACTGAACATTGTGAGTTTGTCAGTTACGATTTTAAACTTGCGTATGAGAACAAAACGTATAAGAAGTTATGGGTAAGAATTTTTTTTAGATTATTATGATTCATCTACTTCAGTTACCAAGTTTGTAAATTCACCGAGCAACGTTTAAGCTATAAGCAGCCAACGTTCTGACTAAGTCTGCGATTGGAATTGACTCTATTTGATGATAGCTTCCTCATTCATACCGAAACCATTTTGTTAACTTTCAACTTCATTCTGGAAAACGGAAACTGCTCGTTTGGAAAGAAGCTGTCATTTTTATTGGTATGGATATTGTGCACTACTATTACTATCGTAGTTTTTTGGTGGATTCAAAGGTTTCGGTATATATTTTCTTCCAATTTTTGTCGGAGCAGCGATGGACGTTAGAGCTCATTCCTGTTAACGCTAACATAAGTTGTTTAAAAATCGGTGAAAAGGTGCTATGCGTCGGTATTAATTGTTTTTGTTTCCAGAATCAGGATTTGATGTAATATAAAAATCCGGTGAATGTTCAAAATGTGGATTTATGTTATGTGTCATTGACCACGTTGACACAATGTCGTTGCTTGTTTGAAGAAATCTAGAAGTGGTCTCCCCAGAATTTTAACTTCGCGTCCTTTTCAACTATATCGTGTTTCCTTCTTTATTCTAGTTTTCCCTGGCTACTGGAAATTAGAGTCGATTTTGACTTTGTTTGCTCAGACACATTCGGAGTTAAGTCAGGAGTTCTACGGCAATGGGTTTTAAAAATCTTAGCACTTCAACGGTAGCATTTTTAATGGCTTGTTTGAATTGCTGCCATTGGGCTTCTGAGTTTACCTTTTCGGATTTCTAGAAAACATAGTTGGTCTGCATAAGCTATGGCAGTCTCTTCCAATTTTAGTATTCCAAAATTTTATTTCTATAAAAAATGTGAATAAGTGTGATTGTTTTTCAAAATCGTAGGAACGGTTTTTAAATAAAACGGTTTTTATTTAACGTCTTTTATTTTAAAAATAAAAAAAAAAATAAAGAATGCAAACTTAATCACAAAAATAACCTACATTTAAAAACAAAATAAAAAAATGCTTATGCGTGTTCAAAGAATCAAAAACAAAATTAAAAAAAAATATTAAAAATACAAAAAAAAATTTTCGAAAATATTTTTAATTGAAAGTACTTACTTAGGCTATCTTCATCTTTCTGAATATCAATTTTGCTTGTAATCAGTTAACCAGTTCTCGAGAAAGTCGAATAAATAAAAAAACGGTCTTATGACCAAAATAAAATGCTTATTTACAGTAATACACTGATTTTTGTTCATAAAAATTCTTGGAGCCACACTTTTTCTTTCGATGTATTCCCTACTCTACAAATGTTTTCTTGCAATTATAAGGCAAATTTAGGATTCCTGAATATAAAAAAAAATGAGATAACAAAAATAATGACATTACGACCATAGAGAAGCCTAACAAAGTTAGTGGTAAAAAATCTGTCTGTCAGTATGTATAACGAGTTGCAGCCTAAACGGCTTTAGCGATTATCTTAAAAATTGGTGTGTCCCCCAAAGGAGAAATTGAAATTTTATTTTTAGGCCTAAAAATAACGGTACCTGCCATATGACCGTTTAGGAAAGCGTCTTCAACGATTTATGTGAAAATGTTTGACATTTTTTTCGCTGGTACTAGCTATTATTTGATCAGAACCAAATTTACGAGAAAAAAATCTTTTAACGGTACCTTTCATATAACGGTTTTTTTTTTTAATTTTTGGCTTTCTCGGTAACGGCTCTTTGGATTTTTGTCAAATTTTATATTTGAGAAGATCTAGGTAGCCAAATTAATTTGATTCTGCATATCAACATTTTGAATAACTTTTTTTCTAATTAATTTTTTTTTCAAAAATCCATATTTTTTAAACTAATAAAAAAAATATTTATAATTTTATAATCACATGCATATTAATAAACTCTACAAAACTTCATGTATCAAAATTAAAAAAAAAAAAAAAAAATTAAAAATCAAAAACAGGATTTTATCAAAACCCGTCTTAAAATTTTCGAAATACTTTTTTTCATAAAACCATAAAAGCCATTAAGTTTTTTGGTTTTGACACTTTTTTTAAGTTCAGATAGTGTTATTTGTCTTCGTTAATGTTACTTATTATTTCAAATCCAGTCGTGCAATTTATTTTTTCAAAATTCATATTTTTAATTATAATTCAAATCAAAGTTAAATGTCATTTTTACCATTTAGGATTTAGAATTCATGAAGATTTAATCATTTTTAAGAATTGAAAAAAAAAACTAAACGAGAAGAATGCGAAAAAGATATGTTATATATAAGATATAACAAAAAGATATAAAAGGTTTAGTATAAAAGGAAGGATTTAAAATCTCCAAAACACGAATGAAAATAAAAAAAAAACAACGTTTTTAAATACAAATAAGTTAACAAATTAGGAAAATAGTCAGCCCAACCATATTTGCAAGGACCGTTTGTCAAAAAAACGTCTGAAAGACTGAACGAACGAACTACCTATACCTATGTACATAATCTAAAGCCTTACTATTTTAACTAATAATGGGACTGAAAATAACGTTTCCTTCAGTTTTCAAAATACAAACTAGTTAAATACGAATATTAATGAATTTTGAATTTAGAAAAATATTGAAAAATAAAAAAAATATTAGAACTTAAAAATAATATAAGAAAAATCAGAATAAAAAAAAAATCTTAGCTCAGCTGAATAACCGAGGAATTTAAATATAAAATAACATATTAAAGAGATAAGTTATCAGTTTTTTATTTATATTTAATTATATATCAAATTAAAGCTTTACTTTGAGATTATTACATAGCAAATAGGGCAATCGGATTCTTTTTGCGCGATCTAATTTTGTGTGCTTACGCTGACGACTGTTTTCCAACTGTGTGGTGCAGATATTCAGTTTCGATATCACTTATTAGTAGAGCTTGGTGGTTTGATATTACCTTTCGCTTTAACTATAAATCATCGTTTTAAGCTCTAGTTTTCTTTTATCTTGTGCCATTGACCCTGAATTATAATGTTTATATACATATTACATATACACAAGAAAAGAATTCGCTTGAGTGTTATCTTGCGTAGGTTATATTTGTCAAACATTATTTTTACTTGCGATTATAGGTACTATAATATAAGTTATGCATTCGTGCAGATTAAAAAATTTGAGATAACAATCAAACATGACATTACGATGATAGAAAAACATATTTGAGTTACTGGCAAAATTCTGTCCGTCTGTCTGTCTGTCTGTCTGTAAGGATGTATAATCGTCATCAAATTTTGAACTTAAGATTATTTTGACATTCTACAGAGGAGTTTTTCAATTTTTGTTTAGCTCAAAAATTAACGGTACCTGTTATATAACCGTTATGTGAAAGCTTATTTTTCTCGAAAACGGCTCCAAGAATTTTTATAAAAAAAAAATCAGTGTACTACTGTAGGTATGCATTATATTTTGGTGAAAAAAAAAATTAATATGGTGGGCTAAAAACGGTACTTCCCATAGTACCGGTTTTTTTTTCTTTGACTTTCTCGAAAACTGGAGATCCGATTACAACCAAAATTGATATTCAAGAAGATGTAGGTAGCCTGAGTAATTTTGCATAAACTTTTTTTTTTGTATTTTTAATAATTTTTTGAAATTTTTTTTTTGAAAAATCAATATTTTGAAAACAGGCAAGTGAATTTTTTTTTAAATTTTGTTTTTAAATGTACGTTATTTTTGTGCTTAAGTTTGTATTCTTGAATTATTTTTTTTAATTTTTTAAAAAAAGTTGTTAAAAAAAACCGTTTTATTTAAAAACGGCTCCTACAATTTTGAAAAAAAAATTCACACTTTTTTACACTTCCTAAAGAAATAAAATGGCGTTTAAATTATTTCACCCAATACATTTAAACGTTCGTTATTCGAACAATCAAAAGTCACAAATATCGAATAAATAAATGTTTTGAGGTTCACTTTATTTTTTTTAATTTTATTCTACAATGTGACCGCACATATGAGCAAGTACGTGCGATCCAGTCGTGCAATTTATTTTTATAATTAGCGCGCGCACTAAGGATTATTTGTTTCCTTTTTAATGTAGAGCATAATGAAAGGGCATTAGGATGATGGGGAAGGGAAGGATAGGAGGTGTCGACTAACATTGGTTTTTAATGCTTGCAGATCAAAATGGCAAGGGAAAATCTCGCCGGGTAAACAATTTCAAATTCGTGTTGTTCGGCTAAAAAAAGAATACCTATATTTAACGGTACGTCCGAAATTGGGCTCAAGGGTGAACTGATTAGCGTTCCTCGCGAGACGATTATTACGGAATAGACTTTTAAGAGGACGAATGCAGCTGGTTAATTCGAGTGAACATTTTTATAACAGAAGCCATAAAATAAGGAAAGACATGAAAGATTACGTCGGTGTTCTAGACGGGCAATTGTTTCAAACACATTTCTATTCCATATTAATCTCAACGTCTCCTTTCAACAGGTGATGTGACTTTTGATCGTCCTTTCACATTTTACCGTAGTTTTCTTCGTTTTTCAAAAAAAAATGCTCACAATATTTGGCGATCTATCTATTTTATTTTCGCCATTAAATGCGAACTTAACCTTTGTTGAGAATACAACCGAATTTTTATTTTTTTCTTCCGTAATAAGGCATTTTGCACGTCCCATTTTTCCTCCTAAAAGTATTTTAAATATTTGTACTACAAATACTAAAACGCACTGATCTTTGAAATTCCGGATCAAGACTAACTTTAAAGTAAGTGAACCTGAACCTATTCTTTTTTTCTATTGACCGATAGGAAAAGCTCTTTATTTTATTTGCATTTCATAACATCCTTGCAATTCACCGTTAGGACGTATTTCAGTTTGTCTATTTCTTGTAAAAAGAAGGACAATAAGACACGATTAAAAAAATACATCAGGAGAAAAACTTTTCTTCGTTGATTAAACTGTGAACCTATTCTATAAACCGTCAGGAATACACCTTCTACTACAGAGTCTATATGTTAGTTTAATTTTGTTAAAAAAAAAATAGTTTTTTTTATTATTTTCATATTTCAATACTACTACACAAACTGGCAGCGATTCTAACCCTGAATACTTAAGCTAAAATCTAAGATACAATTATTAGCTTTTATACTTTTTACTTGCGATTATATATATATAAGGCAAATTTAGGATTCGTGAATATAAACAAAATTGAGATAACCATCAAACATGGCATTACGATAATATAGAAGTCTAAAAAAGTTAGTGGCAAAAAATGTCTGTATGTCTGTCTGTCTGTATATCTGTCATGTATAACAAGCTGCAGCCTAAACGGCTTAAGCGATTATCTTCAAATTTGGTGCGTGTGTTTCTTTTGGCATTCCCCAGAGGGGACATTAAAATTGTATTTTTAGGCTTTAACATAACGGTACCAGCCATATGACCGTTTAAGAAAAGCTTATTTTTCTCGAAAACCGCTCCAAAGATTTTCAGTTTCAGTTTCAGTTTATTGTTAAATTACTCAGTAAGATACAATATCTTTTAATTTAGAGCAAACATCAGTACGTAGTACTTTCATAAAATATAAATTATTATAATATGTTGCATAAATTGACAATTCATTTCATTTTAAGTAAATAATAATTAGTTCATAAATTCATAATTTAAAGGAAAAAAGAAAAATGTTCAAGATTATGACACACACCATCATCACCACCACCACCATCAACCACCACCAAGTTCATCACCATCATATACTTTAGCCCCTAAATAATGTATCAAGTCGCTTTATAAAATTCTTTTAACATTTTACTAAATTGAGTAGTGCAGATTATCATTTTTAAATGAGTTGGGAGAGAGTTCCATAGTCGAACAGCATGGACATAAAACTGGCGCTCATATACAAGATAAGAGAAACGAAGAGGAATAAGATTTCCAGACCTATGAGATCGAGGGAATTGAATTCTGTTAAAAAGATATTCAGGTTGACGTAATTGTATGATATTATGCAGCAAGGTTAAAGTTTTGCATTTGAAGAGATTATCGAGCGTCACATCATACATTGACTTCGAATAACTAGATATGTGCTCACTCCTTATTCCGAAGACATACCGTGCTATACTATTGAAAGCTACATTAAGTTTATTCTTATGTGCATAGTCACAATTGCAATAGATTTCGCAACAAAAAAGTAGAATTGGAACTAACAACGTCTTCGCCAATATCATTCGCGTTCTGAGCGGAGAGTAATCGTAGACCTCCATATACCTTTCCTAAGGTGAGTCTTATATGATTATTCCAGGTCAGAGTACGATTAAATGTAAGTCCTAGGTTTTTTGCAGAGTCGACAAACTCAATCGGGGTGTTGCTCATGTAAGCCGCAGGGAAATAAGATGTATCTATGAGGGTTCTTGCTATAACAATGCACTTTGACTTTTTGGCATTTAGACAAAGATCATTTTGCTGAGACCATATTGCAATTTTCTGCAGATCATTATTTATTTCATAAATACCATTCTCAAGCATTCCAATAGGAAAGCTGTTGTATAATTGTACATCGTCTGCGTACATGTGCAAAGAGGACTTTAGGGAAAAGGTAGAAAGATCATTAATGTACATTGAGAAGAGCAGGGGACCCAATATGGAACCCTGGGGAACACCTCTATGCAATGGAAGATTGGAAGACAATATATTGTTCGCAAAAACAGATTGCGATCTTTTAGATAGGTATGAGTAAATTAATTTAGCAGAGGACGATGAAAAATTAAATTTGTTTAAGAGCTTTATGCATTGTATATTTTTATTTACCGTATCAAAACCTTTTGAGAAATCTAAAAGAGTAAGTATGGTTACTTTATCATTATCAACTGCGCTTCTTATTCCTTCAGTAACGTCAATTAGAGCTGTTGTACAGCTATGCTTAGCTCTAAAACCAGACTGATAATAGCAAATCAGTTTTTGCTCGGATAAAAAACAGCGTATTTGTTTGTTCATATTTTTTTCCAAGACTTTCGAGAGAAAAGGTAAGATTGCATTTGGTCGAAATTCATCACAATTCCGATTTTTCGGTATAGGAATGACCTTAGCTTGTTTCCAGGCTGATGGAAACGTGTATTTCATGAAAATACTATTAAACAAATGAGTAATATGTTTAAGGTAGAATTGCTTTGAGAAAAACTGGATTCATGCCATCAATCCCCTCAGAGTTTGATTTTATTGCTAACAAACTTTCGAGTACATCAGTTTCCTTGACAACCGAGAAATTAAACTTCGACATTTGATTGTCAACAAAATTCATTTCGCTCTCATCAACTATATAACTGCGACCTAAACTATTTAGTTCAGTGAAATTTTTGTTCAGAACTTCGCCGTCAACGTTAGATAAGTTATTGTTGTTCTTAATACCTACTCCAATATCTTTGAGGTTTTTCCAAAGTTAACCTTTTGCTAGTCTAGGATCAAGTTTAAGAGCGTAAAAAAGCTTTTTAGATTCTCTTATAGCACAAACTACTCTATTTCTTAACCTTTTATAACTACTATGCAATGCATCAAGCTTAAATCTTCTCCATCGTCTGTATGCCATATCACGTTCTCTGATGAGTTTCACTATGTTGTTATTTAACCGATACCGAGTCTTGTTTTTGTGTAGTACTATCTTAAGAGGAACATGCGAATCGTAGAGATAGTTAATATTCATATGCAGAAAAAATAACTGGTCATCTACCGATGGTAGATAGTAAATTTGACACCAATCAATTAAACCCAAATCAATTTCTAGCTGATGTTTATTACAATTTTTAAAATCTCTGAATGTAAAATAAGAGGGAGAAAAGTCTGGCGAGTATTCGAAAGTCAGGTAGATAAGGTCGTGATTGGAAAAAGCTGAGGCAGAAAGTTGGCTGTAGAGAAGAACTTTACTTAAATGGCTTACAAAAAACATATCTAATAGGGTACTATTGTTTTTAGTGAAATGTGTCGGTGTTGAAATATTAACTGGAAACAAACTCAGTGATCTCATACTATCAGTCAATTCTGTGCTTTGAAGTACATTATTGTTGAGATCTCCAGCAACTATAAGGAAAGGTTAAACCAATGATAAATCATCAAGAACAGAAATAAGTGGAGATAAATTGATATTCCGATTAGGCCTATATACTGATCCTATCAATAATTTAATATTATTATGAGATTTAACTTCGATGAAAAAGTACTCAATCTCGCTACCAGGTGGAGCCTTACGGATAAGTTTGCAGCATAAACCTCTGCGTGTAAAAATTGCTACACCACCTCCAACTCGGCCTACTCTGTCACATCGGAAAACATCAAACCCCTCGACCTGACAAACAGAGTTATGGGAAAACCAGGTTTCACTAACGCATACCACATCGATGCCAGATAATTGCAAAAATGTATTTTTCGATAAATTATATTGTAAAAATAAGATTTTTTTCGTTCAACAAAATGTAAGAAGCTTAAGAGAAAATTTTGCGTCTCTTGTATCTCAGTTGAGCACTTTGGCTTGCATTCCAAGTTTTATTTTTGTTTCGGAAATCTGGTTATATGATTTTGAATTGAATGACTTTAATATACCAGGGTTTAACTTTTATGCGAACACAAATGATAATTATGCTGCCGGTGGCGTCGGTTGTTTTGCAAAGGATGATTTTGAGTGTGTGTCAAGTAATCTAAAAGTTTCGAGTGCTGATATTTTAAAAATGTCTTTTAAGTTTGATCATGAAAATTATGTTATTCTTTGTGTGTATAGACTGCACAAATACAATGTCTCGGCTTTTATGGAGGAATTTTCAAATATCTTAGAAAATGAAAAGGGTAGAAATCTAATAATATTGGGCGATTTTAACATCGATATTTTAGAGGATAGCTTATTGGTTTCAAACTATATGAGTTTATTGGCAACTAACGGTCTAGAATCAATTATAAATGAACCAACAAGGATTACCTCGGGTACATGTTTAGATCATATTTATGCACGCTTTTCTAATATTTCTCTTGATGGCTGTGAAAAGTTTGTTTTTGATTTTGACATTACTGATCATGTTATGACTGGTCTTATTGTAAGCAAACCTGTAAGATCACATAGTACGCTTCATAATATTTCTCCCCCGCAAACCAAGCGAACTAAAGTTGACTTTGCCAAACTAAGACGATGCTTAGTTTTTGAATTTTGGGATAACGTCTTCATAGAAAGCAATGTTTCGAAATCTTTTGATGTGTTCATTGCAACTCTTAAGAAACATATAAATAGCTGCACGTACTCGGTAAGAAAAAAGAAAAATATCAAGAAACTAAAACCTTGGATTAATCACAGCTTGTTAGTTAAGATTAGCCTGAAAAACAAACTGAAGTTTAAAAGCTTTAAGCATCCTAATAATAGATACCTAAAAAATAAAGTAAAACGCTTGAGTACTGAACTAAAGAGGGAAATCCCAAACTGTCGGGACAATTTTTATAAAAGTCAATTTGTTTCCGCTAAAGGTGACTTAAAACGAGAATGGCGTGTAGTCAACGGTATTTTAAATAAAGGTACCATTAATAAAAGACCTAAGGAGCTACGAGTTGACGACTCAGTCATTTCTGATAAGTACGAGATTGCCAACTATTTTAATCATTACTTTGTTACGATAGCAAACGCTTCAAGACCACTACACCAATCGCAAAGTTGTACCCATAGGTCTCTTAATGAACCATTCCTCAGGCACAGTTTTTTCTTCGAACCTATTACACCATCGGAGTTGTTGCAGTCTATAAAATCGCTAAAAAACTCTAACTCATGTGGAATTGACGGAATTTCTAGTTGCCTTTTAAAAAATATTGCTTGGTTTATAGTTGACACTTTAGCTAACATTTTTAATCTCAGTGCGCAGATGTTATTCCGTTGTTGAAAAAAGGGGCCACTAATAATGTATGTAACTACAGACCTATCTCGCTGCTCTCATCTCTTAGCAAAGTCTTTGAAAAAGTTGTAAGATCTAGAATGTTAAAGTTTCTGGAAAAAAATGTTTTTTTTAGTGAAATACAGTTTGGTTTTCGATCGGGTAGATCGACAGAAGATGCTCTTCTAGATTTTTCTTCCGAAATATACTCTAATTTAGATATGAAAAAGAACACTGCAGCCTTATTTGTCGACATTACGAAAGCTTTTGACATGGTGGACCATGAGATATTGTTGACAAAATTAGAACATGCTGGCTTTCGCGGTTTTATGATCGATTGGTTTCGTTCGTATCTAAAAAACAGATCTCAAAAAGTAAAAGTAGACAACATCAGAAGTGAATCACAGTTTAATAATTTGGGTGTTCCCCAGGGCTCAGTGCTAGGACCTACTCTTTTCCTAATATATATAAATTCTTTATTTAAGTTAAGATTCAAAGATGCTTTAACTGCTTTTGCTGATGATGTTGGGTGCGTCTACGGATCAAGTAGTCGTTTGGATCTTCTTAGTGATATAAATTGGGACTTAGATTTATTAAGACTGTGGTTTGCCGACCATAAATTAGTAATTAGTTCGAAAACAAAAATTATGTTTTTTAGCCTCTCTTCTCAATCGAGTCCTGATGTAAATATTTGTTTTCATGCACCTGAATGCCAGAAATTCAGATTATATAATTGCTCATGTAGTTCAACGAATAGCTTCTGTTTTAATATTGACTGCAGTGAAAAATGTTTTGAGGTGGAAGTAGTGAACCAATTTAAATATCTTGGCTTAATAATGGATGTAAAAATGTCCTTCCTGCACCACACTGATTCGCTGAAAAAGTATTTTAGATCGACTGTGAGAAACTTTTATTACCTTCAAAAAGTTTGTTCTAAGAAACTGTTGAGCATTATCTATAATGGTATTTTCCAGTCTAAGTTGCAGTATGGTGTTACATGTTGGGGTGGTACTCATTTAAACAAAATTGAGCCATTATTAATACTTCAGAAGCGTATCATAAGGATAATGTGTAACAAACATCGTTTACATCCTAGTTTACCTCTTTTCAAGTATCTGAACATTCTTCCCTTACGGCATTTATACTGTTTCAAAGTGTTAAAAGTTTTTTTCTTTAGATCTGGTAATCTTAACTCTAGATTTCTTGACAGTCACAACTTGCGAATAAATTCAATGAACTTGGTTCCGATTCCCAGATACCGCACCACAGCATTGCGTAATTTTTACAGTGTAGCATCTTGTCGTATTTTCAACAAATTACCCCGAAATCTCAGAACAATAAATGTCTCTAGAAAAATTGAAAAAGATATAAGAAACTGGCTATTAGATTTTCAACCAAAAGAACTTGAATGCTTACTAAATGCTCAAACATAAATACTAAAAAACATGTATGTAGTAAAATTGAATTTTGTATAAGGCTATGTGTATATGAACTGTTATATTATCATTATGAAGGTTACCTCTTACTCATTGTACCTACCTCTGCTTGCAATTTTTATTTTCAAGGGTCAAGTTTTTCTTATCAAGGGTCACCCCACCCATATAAGATACATATGTATTTTTAAATTGAAGTGACATTAACACTATTTTGTTTAAATATAAATGTCACTAAATTTATTTTGATTAATATTCTGAAGTGTATATAATTTCTTTATTTAATTAATTGTTATAATCAAATTATATTGAATTCAAAATAAATTAAATCTACTAAAAAAAAAAAAAAAAAAAAAAAAGTTGATAAACAAATGCTGAAATTCGTCTAGTTTAGGACCTAAGCTCTGTGAATTGATGTGGCACACTTTAAAACCCTTTCGTTGCTTACCTAAAACCTGAATCATGGAACGTGTGTTATGAGCATGTATGATCATGGAGACTCTATTCTGACAATTTATGTCAGTCATTTAAGTTATTTTAATTTTTTTTTTTTTTTTATTTTGATAAGGACGCAATATGGTTCAATAGCACAAGCCATATAAAATGACAATCTGCAGAAGCTCTTGGGGTTGAAGACGTATTAAACAAAACAACATGATATAAAAAAAATTAAAAATAGGAACCAAATAAAGAGAAGTAAAGATCCCAATGACGATGACGACGACAGTGACGATGATGATACAAATGTTTCAAAAATCATAGAACAAGAAAAGAGAAAGAAAATTAAAAAAGAAAAGAAAATATATATTTATGTAATAATAATGTTGTATGAGATAATGAATGGAAATAATCTATAAAATAATGATAAGAAATACGAATTTATATTGATCAGCTGTTGTCATCAGTTATTCGTAGCAAGTTCATTCAACATTTCAATGTTCTCAATTAAAAGAGCTTTGTCAATACGGTTCTTTTTTACATAAACAAACCCACGCAGAGTGAAAGCAGTAAACAGATTTCCGTTCTTCTTCAACCTCAGTGCATTTTGCAATATTTCTCTATTTCTTTGAGATTTTGATGACATTTTTTGTGAAATTTTTGTTGGTATTGGCTGTTATCTAATTGGAACCAAATTTAAGGGAAACTAATCAAAAAATATTATTTTAAATTTTATAATCACATGAGTATTAATAAACTCTAAAAAACTGCGTACCAAAATTTCAAAAATTGTCAAATTGGATCTCATTTATTTAGTCCGATATAGCGTTCAACAACATTGTTATATCGACTGACTTAACCCATTTTACGGCGCCATAAACGTCCTGTCAAGAAGATTATTCGGCAGTGTGGTCGATTAATTTAAATCCACTTCTCAGTAAACGATCAACCAACGTCAGTGCGTCGAAAAAGTCAAAGTTTGGTGTAGGGCTTGCCGATGATGCCGGTATATATTTCTTTGAGAACTATGGGATGGGTTTTTGCCTGAATAGGATGTTATGGACACCAATGGCATCTGTTTTCAATCGGACGACACTACGTGTGGTTTTTAAAAGCTTTTCTATAGTCTTGAGGATTTTCAATGACCGTGAGATCGTTCAGTTCGCTTCTCCTCATGCACTCATACACCTAGTCCTTTTCGATTCTCTATTGCAACTAAGACGATGTTTTCATTTAAACCAAACTGGACTCCATTTTCTCCTGCTTTTCGCATCCTTAATTATTTCCTAGAATATAATTATTTATGCTAAGACACAAAAACCCACAATACGAGGATAATGGGAGACAAAGTCAGGACAGATCGCATATTCGCATTTGTGCATACATCCGTAAATCTAGACACTAAAGGTAATAAATTGTGTACTGCTGCAGCTTTCAGCATGAAATTTAAATTACAAATCTGTTCCTGCATTACAGCGTCGTCCTTTATTTTTTGGTAGGAAGCTGTCGGCTGGTGGATATGATGGTCCTCCAGCTTCAGCTCGTATCAGTATATAGCCTAGCTAGATGATGTTTACTACCATTATACATGCGCACTCCATAATATAATAATTCAATTTAATATTCCCAGCTAGAGTTTTCAGTATTCAGCTCAGCGGTCGGGTTCTCGCATCGTTGGCTCGATATTACGATGATGACGACGACGACGATTTCGACGACGAGGGAACAAAACTCTATTGCATTTGGTAATTCACGTAATTTATGGGAATAATAGCAGGGAACTCTCTCGGAACAATAGGGAAATTTGCTGATGCACAACCGGGATTTGTCTGGGGAGGGGGTTTGCGGGGGGAGAGGTGTGCGGTGTATGGGACAAAGAGGAATTACAGGTCAACGCCAATTGAATCGACTCTTGCATAAGGTGTACCTGTTTAACACCATTGGCTTATATCCTGCAGGAATGCATCAGTTGAAGGTACAATAATTCGAAATTCGCATTTCATTATACGGGATACGCGATCGTTGAATCACTTTAGTCTGTGCCACACTTAACACATTATTCCGCTTTGATTGCGGAAGCACCAGCGCTTCACGCCAAGTTGAGTTAAACGTTACGGTTTGCTTTTACTAAAAGGGAATTCTATAGCTGGAATTATTTTCATAACCTTATGAGTGTGTAGTTAAATTGAGTATTGGCCCATTGATGGGGGGATGTTTTTGGGGAAGTATTAATGTTAAAGGTTAATCTGTAATATGGCGTATGGATGTTAAATGAATCTTTAAGATTTTTTAACTTTTAGTCAGAAATCAAAAAAAGCTCTGCATTAAGCGGTGACAAAAAATCGGTTTTAATGCAATAAATGAAATAATGCGTGCGATGCTAGGCCAGCTTCAGGTTCAGGCAAGGTTCAGATAAAATCATGTATTGTTTGAAATCTAGCTTAAAACAGATGCTGTGGAAAAAATAGACCTCGGTAAATTCCGGTTGATGTTGAGTGAACCATTTCGAAAAGTCTGGCACGGATCTGAGTGGTGCAATTTTCAATGATTCTTTCGCATTTCGCATTAATCGCTGATTTCAGGCGATTAACTATGTTCACCTTAAGGGAATCGGTCAACTGTATTTACATAGACCATTGAATTCAGAAAACCTCTCAAGAAAAAGTCTAGTGGGGTCAAATCGCATGGCCTTGGTGGGAAATTCACTTCAACTCTGTGAAAGATGGCATCCGTTGTGTGGCACATAGCGCCAGCAGAAGGAACTACATTCTATCTTCATATGCCCATTTTGGTTGAACTTGGGCCACGAAAAGTTGGTTATTTTATCATAATTATGTAGCTTTCGCCATTGACGGTGACCGCCTCACCAACCAACGTTCTTATATGTCGCTTTAATTTAAGAGACAATAATTTAGCGAACATGCTTACATGAAGATCAAATCTGTTGAGACAGCTCTCCACGAGGTGATTGGCACTAACAACCAATCCAACTCAAATATTTTACTTTAGGAGTATTCCTTGACCTTGAAGGGGCCTTTAATAACGTCTAATTCATTGTGATTCGGCAAGACCTTGACTCTTTTAACATCAATCTACGACGGTCTAACTGCATAGTTTGTATGCTACTAACAGGAATTGTAAACTCGGAATTGAGTTATAAGAAAATTACGCGTAGAACTTTTAGGGGAACGCCATAGGGACGGCTTCTATCTCAATTGCTTTGGTTACTAGTAACAAGCAAGATCTTAGTCAAACTACGTCTGACCGGTGTCAAAGTAGTGGCTTCCGTCGACTACCCGCTGTGTGTGAACTCTTGCAAGTTGCATTTGAAAAACTAAACGATCAGGCTAATAGCTGCGGACTTAATGTTAAGACTGAACTAGTTCTGTTTACAAAGAAATGAAACATCCCAAATAAAGTTTTTTTTAAGGACTTGCCAACTTTTTACTTGCGATTATAGGGACTATAAGGCAAGTTTTGGATTCGTGAATATTAAAAAAATTGAGATAACAATCAAACATGACATTACGATCATAGAGAAGTCTAAAAAAGTGATCGAGAAAAAATGTCTGTCTGTCTGTCTGTCTGTCAGTATGTATAACGAGCTGCAGCCTAAACGGCTAATGCGATTATCTTTAAATGTGGTGTATAGGATTACTTTGGCATTCCCCAGAGGGGAAATTGAAATTTTATTTTTAGGCCTAAAAATAACGGTACCTGCCATATGAACGTTTAGGAAAAGCTTATTTTTCTCGAAAACGGCTCCAACGATTTTGATGAACATTTTTAGAATTTTTTTTATGGCATTGGCTATCATTCAGTTAGAACCACATATACGGGAAAAGTCTATTAACGGGACCTTTCATATAACGGCTTTTTTAATTTTGGGTTTTCTCGGTAACGGCTATTTGGATTTCTGTCAAATTATATATTTGAGAAGAGCTAAGTAGCCTGATTAATTCTGCATACCAATTTTTTTTAATAATTTTCTTTTTCTTATAAAAATTAATTTTTGATTTTTTTTTTTGAAAAATCAATATTTTTAAAACTAATCAAAAAAAATTATTTAAAATGTTGTATCCAAATGTATATTAATAAACTCTTAAAAACTGCATACCAAAATTTAAAAAAAAAAAATCAAAAAACTAAAAATAAAAAACAGGATTTTATCAAAACCGGTCCTACAATTTTCAAAATAATTTTTTTCATAAATTTTTTGTTATTTAAGACGTGTGATGGCATACTTCATTTTTACTAAAAACCGTTTAGTATTGTGTTTTTGATACTTTGCTATTTTCAACGTAAATGTTACTTGTTTCTGTCAAAGATATTGGTTTCCAATGTAATCAGACATATAAGAGCAAGTACGTGCGACCCAGTCGTGCTCATTTTTTTTAAATAAAACGCAAACCATTTGAGAAATTAAAAAAAAACTTTATTATCGGCTTAAAGTACAATCAAAATATTTATAAATAGAACTCCGCTTGGTTCATATGGCCACCGCGGGCACGTTTTCAGAGATCGACTCGTTGGACCCAATTTTCGATCTTGGGATAGTAAAAGATCGTAAACTAAACTGGAGAGAAAACATTAAAGAAAAAGAAAGGAATGTTTCAATTGCGTTCCACACTTATAGTAGAATTTTTGGTAGGAGAGGAGCCCAAAAACCATTTATTGGATTTACAGAACAGAGCCATTATTAGACCAATTCTAAGGTACGTATGCTTGGTTTGGTGACCAGCCCTAAGACAATCAATCAATCTCAAATGAATGACAAAAATTCAGACTAGTAATAAATACAAGTGCCAAACAAAGAAACAAACCAACCACAGCCCTATAAACATTCCTCTTCCCAGCACCTATTGAACTTTTCACAAAGGGGATGGCCGCCAATAGTGGAATAAGGGCTATTATGGTCACAAAGTCATAGAGAACTACATTATATAGACATGGAAACCCAATCCGACTATACTGTATCGAACTTCGATTTTGACACTAATAGACTTTCTTACAAGCTAGAAGGAAAACCGGGTCATAAACGAAAATCAAATCTCGGTCTATACAGACGGTTCTAAGACGGTAGCAGTGATAGGGTCGGTTGCCTTCATAGTAAGCCCACGAATAACTAGATCAATAAAGCTTCCAAATTTAAATATATGTAGTTTTTTTTCAGACAGTTCAGTTTTTGCAGAAAGCGAAGCTGCAATGCGACTTTTCAACTATAATCTGGAGAACAACCCTCTGTTATAATGACCTGCCACTAATGGGTGAAACAAACCTTTTAAATTTTCAATGTGACCCCGGACACTGAAATGAAATGGCTGATAGACTGGCCAAAAACGGTTCATCCATTCAACCACGCTAGGCTGAACCATGGGTATATGAGAGAAATAGAATTCACGTAGAATTCATTTTCACCTGCGATTATACGGACTATAAGGCAAGTTTAGGGTTCGTGAATATAACAAAAATTGAGGTAAGAATCAAACATGACATTACGATCATGGAGAAGTCTAAAAAAGTCACTGACAAAAAATATTCGTCTGTCTGTCTGTCTTTCTGTCTGTCTATCTCTCTGTCTGTCTGTCTGTCTGTCTGTCGGGGTGTATATTGATCTGCAGCCTAAACGGTATGTGTGTATCTCTTCGCATTCCTCAGAGGGGAAATTGAAATTTTATTTTTAGGGCTAAAAATAACGGTACTTGCCATACGACCGTTTAGGAAAAACTTATTTTTCTCTAAAATGGCTCAAACGATTTTGGTGAAATTTGTTGAGATTTTTTTGTTGGTATTGGCTATAATTTGATTAGCACCACATATACGGGAAAAGTCTATTAACGGAACCTTTCATATAACCGTATTTTTTAATTTTTGGCTAGTTCGGTAAGGGCTATATGGATTTCTGTCAAATTTAATATTTGAAGAGATCTAGATAGTCAAATTAATTCTGCATATCAAAATTTTGAATAACTTTTTTTTCTAATAAAAATTAATTTTGGAATTATTATTATATTGAAAAATCAATATTTTTAAAACTAATAAAAAAAATTATTTTTAATTTTTTATTTACTTATATATTAAATAATAAACTCTAAAAAACTGCATACCAAAATTAAAAAAAAAAATAAAAATACTAAAAATAAAAAACAGGATTTTATTAAAATCCATCCTACAATTTTCGAAATACTTTTTTCATAAATTATTTGTTATTTAAGACGTGTGATGGCGTACTTCATTTTTACTAAAAACCGTTTATAGGTTCAGAAGGTGTGATACTTGTACGTTAATGTTACTTTCTTGTTACTATCAAAGATCTTGCCTTACAATGTGATTAGATTGACATAAGATACGACCCAGTCGTATCCCTTTTTGAGGATACATTGTCACCAAGTGAACCTCGCATAAGTTGGTGTCGTCTCATATATGGCAATTTTGCAAATTTTTAACACTTGCACTCGTCCGTAAATGCGCCTAGTCGCTAAAGTTTTTCGGCTAAAATTGGGATAATCTTCCAAACGCTTCGAATTCAAATCAGCGGACAAACTGTATTAACAAATGGTGCGTTTCTTACTTAAATGTTGTCTGGTTTAAAACCGGACGGGTTGTCTCAAATTTGACCACAAAAAGTTTCGATTGTGAAGGTCCACCAGGCATTGTTTGCACCAACGAACACTCATTTTGATAATTAAGTCTATCATTTTGACAATACATTTGACAGGTGTCACCAAAACAATATGGCCAAAATCTACTACCTAGCAAGTAAACAACTAAGGATCCAGACAGGTTTTGCAGACAAATATTTTTCATGGAACATTAGGTAATGTCATTTTTAATTGTCATTTGGAAATCGATTCTTTTAAATGCATGCTTGTCCTCTAAAGAAGGTACCTACATATGTATCTATATATTTCAGGTATATATATTAGATACTAGCTTACCCAACCACCGTTGCTCGGGCATACCATATATTTTCGTACAAAATAAACCCAGCGTGGCGCCACCTAGTAATGAAAACAGCCTTAATAATTTCTTACAAAATAAGATATCTGCTTGTGAAATGACCCTAGTGGCACAATGGATGATTAAAATAGCCTTAGTTACACCTTACAACATCAGCTTCCTGCCTGTGAAATTCTCGTCAAAATCATCCATAAATAAGAATTTTTCAAAAAAATACCCGGGGTGGTAGTGGTGGGTGGGTAGTGCCAGTGAAAGTCCCGTAAAATCGTTGCAGCGTTTCCGAGATTAGCCGGAACAAACAGACAGACAAATTTTTTTTAAATTGTGTACTGCATATACTTTCATATGCATATTGTAAAAAGTTGTTATTTTGATATAAAAAAACAGACACAACATTTTTATTTATGTGTATGTATGTATTTAAGATATGAACAAATCATTAGC